>CAEGAF010034410.1:0-18267 GCA_903067075.1 Micropoecilia bifurca | reverse complement strand
GTGTGTGTGTGTGTGTGTGTGTGTGTGTGTGTGTGTGTGTGTGTGTGTGTGTGTGTGTGTGAGTGTGTGTGTGTGTTACAAAAACAGCTGCATTCAGTGGGAAAGCCCAACATACAGACTTGCATTTACTGAGACTCTCATTTTTCTAGGAATACACAAAAGAGCTGATCATTCTTTGGGGAATTTGGACAATATAGTAGCATCCACACAAATATTACCTGTTACAGATCAATAAACCCAGAACTAACAAACCTATATTTTCATTTTGCCTGTTTAACACATCTTTGTCCCCACTTTCTCTCACCCTAAAGTAAACAGAAAAGTGAGAGAACAATTGTGAGCGCAGGTGGAACTCCAGTCCCATTGTAGCCAAGACAGCAGGCACAACAAAACATCATCATACTTAGCTTCCAACTGTTTATGCCTCTGTGCGATTGTTCAAAGAAAGTACCGTTTGAGTATATGTGTGTGTGCGTGAGTGTGTGTGTGTGTGTGTGTGTGTGTGTGTGTGTGTGTGTGTGTGTGTGTGTGTGTGTGTGTGTGTGTGTGTGTGTGGATTGGACGTGTTTTCTTTTGAGGGAAAAAGGCTGCTGAGCACAAGAACAGTTGGTCGCCGTCTCTTTGTGGCTGCAGGTGTGACGGGGGTGAACGCAGATATGAACTATAATTGCTCCCTTGATGAACATGCGCGTGTGTATGTTAAAAGACGGGGTGAGAGAAAGAAAAAAAAAGCCAACACCCGAAATCAATCAAGTCCAAACGACTGAAGGCGGAGCTCCGTCTACAGAAAGGTCAGATACACTGTTGATCAATGCGCATATATTGGGGACGCTATGAGAAACTGACCGATTCTCAGCAAAAACCAGCTGCCAGTTGGCGGGAAAACTTGAAAATTTAACTCGGGTAACACTCCATACCTGGTTTTGCTGACTGCAACACTCTTTGGTGTTGACACAGTTACTGAGAGGACTCAGAGGAAACCATTCGCAGTATCACTATGTTGTTAAACATCGAGTCAAAAGCTATTTGAAAGGAAATTGTATTTCTACAATATGTTTACTGTTCACTGAGGCTGCAAGAGGGTGAGAGAGAGCAGTACATGCAGTAGATAATAGGAAGGCTGGATGTGTTACATTTAACTTGCTCTGCTTTATTATTTTGAGCTTTCAGATCTCTGTCACAGTGGTCCAGTTGGTGGAACGGTCGCCTTGGTGCAGTCATGCTAACAATGACTGCACTACTTACAAATGTAAAATAATAAAGGAAGTTTAATAATGCTCTCTCACAAAGCAGCTCTTAACCTAAATACTGTACATCATGTCTGGTCACAGCAGGAACGATAGACAATAATATTGTAATGATTTAAACTCTGTTCTGTTATGGCAGACCATAAAAGAACAGAATGGCAGACCAAAGCATTAACACATTTAAATTAGCCATAAAATATTCATCTGTGCTTTGATACTACAGATTCTGTTGCATGTATGATACTTACAGTGAGAAAAGGGTGCCTGGTGTTTTTCAGTACTCTGCTCTCTGTGAGTGTGTGAGCAACTTCATCCTGTACGCACAACACGGAATACAACCATTTTCAGTGTTCGACGTGGAAATGCATCAAAATATTATATACACAAATTCATTTGACAAACCTTGGCTATGATGACTTCTTTTTTAAGGATTTTCATGGCGTAGTACTTCCCGCTGGCCTTTTCCCGGACAAGGATGACTTTACCAAACGTTCCCTTCCCCAGCAGCTTCAGGTAGTCAAAGTCACTCATCGTCTGATGTTGTGAAACACAGAAGAGTCGCTGTCAAAGTAAGATGCAGTAGGCTTGTTGAGAAGCCAGAGACATTTAATATACTGAGAGATATTGAAATATTTTTATTTTACTGAATTGGTAAATAAAGGCCTGTGAAGCCAGCTTCTTTGTGTCTGTTTTCAGTCATATTGAGTAACGTTAGAGAAGTCTTGCCGACATTTAAAGGAAGATGTTTTGAAATTAGTTTAAAATGTTTTCCAAAAGAATAGATAATTTTATTGTCATTAACAATGTCTATTTTTCTACACAGTCACTAACGTCTTGAGGTTATATTAGAAGTTTGATGAAAACAGAAGAGAATAAGAAGAATAGATTAAAAAAAAACGACATAAAACAAAATGAGCCACTCCCTCGTTTCCCTAGTTTACATGGATGGAGCACAGAGAGTTTCTGTTTTGAATTGCACTTTGGGAAATATTTAAAAAAAAAAATAATAACTAAATTTTTATTTGAACAGGAGATGCACATAGAACAAAAAATAAAATAAATAATCTGTCAATATCAAAATAGCTTAAAGCTACAGCAATAAACATGTAATCACAGAGGATTTTCTTAAGGTAACAATCATACAGACTCTCAAAAATTAAAGCAGATTTCTACCAAATTTGTGTGAGGAGGCCTACTTGTCAGTGATAACCTGAAGTTAATTAACAACTTATTGGCACAAGTGGAGCTGTAAATCAGGTCGTGGTCCTATAGGACAGTAAATACAACGCTACAATTTAAGGAACTGTTTGGGAGCAAATTATGAATTATTTTCACTAACAATCTTCTTTAATAAGCAAAAAAACAGAATTAAAATAGATTAGAGTCATTTATTAACTTCACTTGCTACAGTAGCACAGAAACAAAATATACCCTATTGCATATGAAAATATCTAAAGACATTGTAAACTGTATATTAATAATACACAGACAGACAATAAAAATAAATAGAAACCACAGTACGACTGTGTGCAGCACCTTGCGTTTGTGGTGTGTAGTGGAGATGTCCATTTCCTCCTCCACCAAGTTGTCAATATTGGAGGTGGGGCTGCACTGGATCCTCTCCTCCTCTTGTCTCTGCAGCTTGTCTGCCACCATCTGGATGGCCTCTGTCCACTCATCTCTGGTGATGGAGATAGTTATTCATTTCTTTCAGCTCCGATGAAGCTTCTTGCTTGTTTTCTGCATGACATTCTACACTTAAATGGTTTATATGTTAAACTTATAGCAGCGCAGACCCAAACAAGCCCAAAAATCTGACGGGTCAAACCATTCTCTCCCCCCTCCCCATTCATACATTGGGTGACTGATGCATTTCCCAAACCGGGTCTTTCAGGTTGCTTAAGTGTTTTTAATTAACATAAACACCTATTTGTTCAACAGAGAAGAAAACACGGTCAGCTAGAGAACCAACCAGATGAGCAATGATCAAAGAGCAGAACTAATGCCTGTGTGTGCGTGCGCGCGTGTGTGTGTGTGTGTGTGTGTGTGTGTGTGTGTGTGTGTGTGTGTGTGTGTGTGTGTGTGTGTGTGTGTGTGTGTGATGGTGAGCGGGTTTGCTCCAACACACCCCAATCCATCAGAGGGAACAATGCATTGTTGTTTGCTAACATCGTTCCTCCCCATTGACTTTCCATTAGCAGTGCTGTTCAACATCTGTTGGGAGGAAGCAAGTGAGTTTGACTGTCTGCGTGCGCGTGTGTGTATGTGTGTGTGTGGGTGTGTGTGTATGGATGGGATTCTGCAACAGAAGGCCAGCCGTGCAACAGGATGTGTGGACCCATTACAGGGTTTTTAACAATGATGAATGTCATGGATCATACACAGGGCAGTGCTTCGCTCCGCTCTGATACGCCGCAGAGGAGAGGAGAAATTCAGACGATGGACGCCTGAGAGGAGCAGCAAAAAGTTGGAGCTTTCTGCTCCGAATGCAACTGAATTTAGTAGGTGGTTATGTTAAGTCTGCGTACATGGAAATAATAGTTAATTGTTATGGATCACATGATTATATCGGTTATAATATGTGATGTGTTTTATGTTTACATACTTCAGGGCGACAACTAACAATTAATGTAGTAACTGATTATTCCATCGATTTTTTTGACGATTAATAGATTAATCAGATTTTTTTTAAAAGTTGGCACTTTCTGGAGATTTTCCATTAAACCAACAAGGTTTATTTTATACATTAGAAATACATAAAAAGTATGCAGACAAAAAAATTCAAGTCCTTGTTCAAATAATAAAGTAAACATTTTATTAATTAAAATGCAAAGTCACCGCATTCCTTTACTGTATGCTTGATCATTTGTAGGAAAGGATGCAGCTAAAAACATTTTAACATCAACATGTGAAAAGCTCTTCTGCTTGACATTATTACAGCATAGGGCTGATCTGGTGTCTAGTTTTTCATTTAATCAAATAATAAATCGATAGCCAAAAGAGCTCAATAAAAGTTTAGTTTGTACAGAATTTGAATCAGGTAAAGCTAAAAACTAGGCTCCTTGAGGAGTGCTAGGAAAAGCATATTTACAGACAAAGGTGGATTCTTTTTTTGTTGCTGAAATGGAAAATGTATATATTTTTTGTACAACTTTGGATTAATTTCCACTCTTAGTAGGTTGCTTTTTCAGAAAAGGACCTTTTTTCTGTCTATTTACTCCAGTTATATTATTTCAATAATTGATTCATCTCGATCAATCCAATGAATCGACTCAGTCCTAATTATGATGAAGTAGTATTGTTTCTTCACACTGTAGGAACAATACATGTCTATGCTTTTTATAATTAGTTTTAAATCCACTTTTAATTTACAATTCAAGTTGATTGAGGACAAATTCTCATTTTTAATAATGACCAAAATATAGTAGAAAACAGAAAACAATTATTAAATAAATAAAACTACATTATTCATTCTGACTATATACAAACAATAAGTTTTAAAACCAGGTACATCAATCATACTATATTTTTACTGAGTTGATGAAGGTCGATATTGAACTTAGCATTTTGATCTTTAGTGTTTTTCTGTCAATTTTTTCAATTGTTGGATTCAGCAAAATTAAATTTTGCAGATGACAGTTTTATAGATGAGTTTGTACCACGTATAAAGTTCTTCATGCATTGTTAGCTGATCTCATGTCCAGCCCTGATGTTCACATGTTCCAGCATTTCGAAATCCTCGGGACTCTGCAGGACCGACGCCGAACATTTTCAAATACATTTACCTGCACTGAAGTCCCGATGAGAAAAATATCAATGAGACGTGCCTGACTCATCGGGGATCACCTTTGTTTCTTTTTGTGTTGTGTTAAGCACCCATATGTTCCTTTGAGGGTTCTACAGGATCGATCGTCTAAACCTAAAAGCAGCGCCGTGGCTTTAAGATCTATATTCCTTTCTTCTGCAAAGACTCCGGAGCGTATCCTAGACACTTCAAAAACAAGGGCAAACTCAAGTTACGCTCCATCCCCGACAGCGGAGCGTTAATTTGTGGCACGAGTGATGACTGTGTGTGTGCATGTGTGTGTGTGTGTGTGTGTGCTTGTGCGAACGGGGTATGTGAAAAGCAATGGGAACTCTCTCAAGGTCAGGCAGCAGATAAATGCTCTTTCTCGGTTAAAATGTTTTTTTTTTGTATAATGAGCCTCTTTTCCTCATTTTTTTCCCCTTTTGCTAATGAGAGATAATGGGCCTGCCTACAGTCGGGCAGCGCGCCAACACGTGCCACCCTCTCCCCGCACGGCTGGGGCTGTAGTAGCTGGAGGCCTGCCAGCACTGGTACAGTAACAGCCCCATACAGTAACACAAGCGTGCACGCACGCACGCACACGCACACACACACACACACACACACACACACACACACACACACCCAGTTGTGGCACATGCACACTGCTTTCTTCTTTTCAACAAGCTTTGAGTTTTATTGCTTCAGTGGCGCTGAATATGTGCAAACACTCCGAATCGACAGCAAAACACAAACACATCTGGAGCCGCGTTTGCTGCCAGAGATGCGCACTTTATAAGCTAATTAATAGGAAGTTATGCGATTTATTTTAACTCTGAAAGCTCCATTTGATGATGCGGAGGCAAAACTTCAACAAAAAACATATAACGAGGAGAAACTTGGACGGACAGCTGCAACACACACACACACACACACACGCTTACACTTATATACATACACGCAACCTCAAAGCGTGCACAGAAGCATCTGTGGTCTTCTGGGTAAAGCTGTTCATTTTCTGGAGATAAACACCTCAGCTCCTCAGAAAGGAACTGAGCAGCTGGAGAATTTATGCCAACACCACTTGAAAGGTCTCCTCTCCACTCAGTCTCTCTCTCAGACACCAACAAAGCACAAACTCTCTACAGTGAAGCCCTTCATATACATACCTCTGCTCCTATTAATGATGCTGAATATATTGCGCCCGATATTTGTTCTATGGTTTATCCAAAGAAATATTCATTTTTAAGTGTGTTTTTTTATATATAATTATTTTTACCAACCTGTGTTAAGATTTTTTTTTTTTGCTGCTTTTCTACTTTTTGTTTGATTAAATGGCAATCCTGTGAACTAAATCTGTTCAACTTCAAAGTGGCTTCCTCAAACTTTTCGAAAAAAAAAAGTCTCAGTTCCCACACCTGTCCTAACTGGTACATTTTAGGGAAGCTACCAAACCTCAGCCCTGAGAGATAAACAGACACTCTTATGTATTCTCCAGGTACATGATATCATTTTATAGCAAAATCAAGTAACTAAATTACCTTCAAAATGCAGCATATATCAAACATGACATAAAGGAAATCTGACTTCTCAAATTGACGCCTTGAAATTGTGCCTGTCTCTTTAAGAAGCTCCTATTCTGACACGCCGTCTCCTGCACATCAAGTCGTTTGCAAACATTCTTAGGAGCGTTGCACAAAGAAGTGGTCTGCACACTCGAAGTCGCACTGGGTGTTTGCTAATTGCTGCTGCCGCTAGTCTGTAGGAGCTGAGTGTGGAAGGTGCACCATACTGCTTCCTCTTACTACAGCTCATCAGTGTCAAAACAACAGTGGTGTTTTTTCAGAAAACACAGCTAAAAGTGAGGCTGAGCAGGTATATGCTGTAATATTTCAGGGTTTAGTCTTTTAAGGAACCAACCGTTCATCAGGTGAATCCACATGGAAGGTCCTTTCAATGACAGTGGTCCACTGAAGGCAGCGTATGATGAAGGTGTTTGGCTTCGGCCTCTCTGTCTTCATCAGCTGGCATTCTGGAATAAAAACCCAAGTGGTGAATTTTTTGGAGGAAGGATTTTATCCTCAAAACGTAAAATAAAAAGGGGCGAAGCAAAATTTATAAGAAGTTCAAATGTCAAGAAGACAATTGAAAGAAGTAAAATCTTTTCTGAACTCTTATTGTAGACTTAACAGAACTGTCAAGTTAGTTTTTTTTATTTATTTCAGTTTCTACTTCTTATGTAAAATACATATCATAAAAAGAAATAAATTATCTTTTTCCAGTCAGCCCTGCTTGATAACTTTTAAAGAGCTTTAATGCTAGCTTCAAACCTCTATATAGTTGGAAACTCACTGGGAGTCTTACGCTGAAACAACAAGTTGTCATGAAGGAAACACAGTTCGTGTTTTAATTTGTTGGTGTAAAAATAGGAAATCACTCCGAAAGCCGATAACTTAAAAAAAGCTGCTTTCTTGTGCCAAAGGATCTTATGTGTTGCGTCGCACACGCATCTGGCGGCTCTCCGATGAGACACATTTCTATGAGAACAGGCAGCCCAGTAGGCCGTTATTACACAGAAGCATAATACAGTACACAAACACAGAAACGTCGGCATACAGAGCCAGATGGGGCTGTGAGCTTGCTGTGGGAAGGAATGCATCTTCATTGTCCCCTCAGCAGTCTCTGTACTTATGAGGGACATGAAGTGGTGTAAAACAGCATTACTATCCGTCTTCTGTCCTCTCATCTGCCCTGCTTGTTCTACACGGCTCAGCCTTCATTTCTTCTCCTCGATTCCCCTCTGCTCTCCATTTTGGCTTCCTGTCCGTCCGATCAGAGCCTCTGCTGCCTTTATCTCTCCTGTCTGTCCGTCGCAGCTTCTATCATTTTCTCTTAAGAGGATTTGTACACGCTTTAATCCCCTCGTCTTTTATTTTTTACATTTTCCTTTCAAGACATTTGCAGACCTAAAACGTCAGAGTTCCCAGTTGTGTTTTGTTCAGTATTTTAAGAAAAAACATGCGCTGCTACAGAGTGTGCTTTACATATGAAACTTGAAAGATACAAGAAAAATGGCGAGGAAGGTAAGACACAAGATATGAAAGCCGGGAGGAGGAAAAGACTGAAAGAGAAAGACAAGAACAGCCGTAAAAGCAGGAAGGACAATAGTAACGATGGACAAAAGTAGGGAAGAAAGGGCAGAATGAGGAAAGGAAGAAAGAATACAAAGAACAGAAGGGTTCAAAGAAGTGTCGAGTTAAGGAATAAATGAAGAAAGAAGGCAAGGAATGAAGGAAAGGCAAGAATTAATTAGAAAAGAGGAAGGAATTAGAGAAGATGCATAAGAGATAAGACAGAGAGAGGAATGAAGAGCTACAGGAAGGAAGGAAATGTGGAATAAAAGACAGGATTTACCAAAGAAGGTAAGGAAGGAAAGACAAGATAAAACTGAAGAATAAAAAACAAGGAAGGAAGATAGGCACTTAATAAGGAAGGACAGTTACACAATAGGAAGGAAGAAGGAGGCCAACCAAGAAAGGAAAGAAAAAGAAAAATGAAAGTGTTTTAAAGGAAAGAGAGGGAGGAAAAACAGAATGAACACGATAAATAAAGTAAGAGCAAGAAAAGGAAGGAAAGAAACATGACAGAAAGTATGAAAGGAACCTACTTTCATACTTCCTTTACATGAAAGAAAGTATGTTAGAAGGAAGGACATCTTTCAAACAATGGGACACGAAATGAAGTCTGTAAATACAAATACTTATCCCGGCTTTTGTTTTCCCATTTTTGCCCAGACCTGACGATCTGATCGATCAAATTTCAGACGTTCCCCAGATCATGAAGGAGGCCTTTGTTTTAAGCGTGGCCCAGCTCGGCATGTCAACGCTCAGTCTAAATATAGACAGGAAGGTTAATGGCAAAACCAGCCAGGTCATCCACTCAGCGGCGCCTCAATGTAAAGTCAAACAAAGCGGTTGCTACCTGACTCGTGAACAGGGCCTGCTGCGCTGCCAGTAAACAAGGTCACACTATTGTCGGTGCCAAAACAAAACCTAATGTCCTCACATGGACACACACAGGCAACTCTATGTAAAATGGAGTTTGAATGTTAGCTGAAATTGGGTTGTTTGCCACAGCAGGCGACGGTGAGGTCTGTGTAGCAGTTTAGCGGGTGTGTGTGCGCGCGTGTGCGTGTGCGTCAAGCTTGTATGTATGAGTCCCTCTGCAGGGAACAGGCCTGTACCATCTCTGTTCCATCTGACCACTTCTGTTGTTCGCGCACACAAACGCGCGTAGACACACACGTCTGCACACAAGTAAACAAATACACACAGGGAACACACACGCCACCTGGCTTCCCAGCTTTGGGCAACAGATGTGGCGGAGCCGGTGCTGTGCCAAGCAGCCGGGGCCGGATGTATGGCCTGGCTTGTCCTCCGCGCAAACTCTTTTTCCTCTTCTTCCCTCCATCTCCAACCCGGTGCTCACCTCCTCCTCCCTGTCTGTTCAGCACTCCTCCTTCCCTCTCCAACACACCTCATCCATAAAAGGCCTTTCCTTTCATTCCTCCATCTACATCCTCGCTCCTCCAAGATTTCCTCTTCCGCTCTTTTTCCTTCCACTGCCACCTCTGATCCTCTCCCATCCCTCATTCTCCATACTTGTCCTCCTTCCCAGGGTCGCGTCCTTCCCTCCCTCCCTTCTCCCGTGTCCTTCGACGTACAGTTTCCTTCTCGCTTTCCCTGAGGTATCGGTTTGTAATCCGCCATTCATCGTGTTTTCTGTTTTGGCGCTCAAAACAGCCGGTTCTTCTGTATCGTTCTCGACTCAACTCCGCAGATTAATCACACAGAGCTTTCCCGAAGCCATCTGATTTTATCGGACTAAGCCTGATTTTGGTTTCATTTTGATTAATTTAAAGACAGCAATAGAGAGCAGTTTATTTCTCATATCTAAAGGACCCAAGCTGAATTACAGTACACGTAGAAGGTGACATCTGCATCAGCTTAGTGGATGTCTGATTACGTTCACAAAAACGGAAAAAACATAATTGTGTCACAGATTAAACCGCTAAATGATAAGCGTTCGTTTACATATTAGGAGTTGGATGTTGGGTGATAAGTGGTATATTTAAATAATATACAATAATTAAAATGTAATCTCTGCGAATGACAACCTGGGAAGGATTTTAAGCTGAAAACATTTTAGCATCTGCTTCATCTGATCAGCTTTATTGGTGTTGAATTTCGTTTCAAGTATATTTGTAAACCCAGAAACTGAAGAGTTAACATTTGCAGTATTAATGCAACATTTTGCTTTTTGGCTTAAAGTTTAAATTTTAGTATTTTTGGTTTGCAAAACATATCTTCATTTTTGATTAAGTTGTGCAGAGTTTGCAGATTTATTATACCTCCAACTAGGGGTGGGCGATATGGTCTTCGAATTTTATCGCAATATTTTGTGGTACTATTATGATTATTTAGATTATGATTTAAAAACTATTACTTATGTTTAGGCATTAAAACGTTTTGCAGGACAGTGACAAGATTGCATAGCATTCATAACTCTAAAAACAGAAATATTGCTCTTAGAAAACTTTTTCATCTGAATTATACTTCTTCAGGATGTCACTTACTTAAAAGAAAAGTGTGGTTTGTATTGCTAAACTCATTCATTGATACTTTCGTGGAACAAAAATAAAATTTTTGGTCAGTTTTGGGGGGTTTTGTAAAAAAAAAAGAACCTGCATTGTGAAAACAATAAATCAATTTAAATAAACTGTTTGTGACAAATCAATACATGGCCACCAATGCCTCCAACTGAGTGTACTATCACAAATCAAGCCAGCCAATAGGAGGAGAGATTGTGTTCATAGTCTACGGGAATTAAAGGTATCTCTGTTAGTACAGTACATAAGTTTCACTGCATGTAAATTATCAGTACAGAACAATTCTCCAAACCAAGATTTCATAATCCATAATTTTCACTAGCAAAAGTATTGTAGAAACACTGATAAATAGTTTATTGACCATTGATTATTAGTTGATCAGACCTCTTCATATAAAAAGAGTAGGAGACGAATGGCTTCACAGTTTGCAATCTCTATCCTGATTGGCCGGTTTCATTTGTCACTGTCAAATCTCTCTGGAGGGTACAGACTCAAGAAGCACATGTGGTGATCAGCAAACCTTTCATATATACATTTCTGCTTTGTATCAGAAAGTGCACCAAATTAAATCACAACTACAAATGTTTTTAACAGGCACAAGTCAATTTTCTACAAATACAAAAACTTTAATTACAAAGACAAACAAGCCTCTGTTTGTCTGGTTATTCATTGCTTAAGCTTACGCACTTGATTTCTAGGTATGGACAAAATTAGTTTGCATATCCAAAACCAAATGGAAAATATTTAATGTAACAAAAAGGAGGTGATGCTGGAAACGATGCATTAAAGCCAGTCTTGGTGGGACAATGACTGGAAAATTAAACATGTCAACAATGTCCTGGAGTCTGCTAACCAGGTGTTGACACACAGCGAACAGCCAATTAGAGGATGTAGTGGATCCTGTAACACACCACCGCACTGTGAAGATGGATGACGGAGATAATGGCCGCATTGATGGATGTAATATTACACTGAGGCTCTGTGTGATGGAACTATAGGAAGATACATGGCAACATTTCAGTAAAACACAGGGTATAATTTCCTTCAGCTCTAGAAATCTGCTAGATTATCTAAACCAGGTGCACCAATTCTTCTCTAAACTTAACAGGTTGATTAGGAGGTTGTGATGTAATTATTACTCCTAACAAAATGAAATGGAAGGGAAAACAAGGCAAAGTAAACTTTCTGCAGTGGAAACACACATTTAAACTGCAGTCTATATTCTCCAAGACAGACCAAAAGGAATAGATTTGTGTGCTGGCAAAGCCTTAAGGAGAGGTGGTGTATAATTAAGGCTCTCTGATAATAGGTAAGCGTTTAAAGTTTATTTAGCTCACACACTCTGATTAATTTCACTCATTTCAACGTTTTTTTTAGTTCAGACGTACAGAAAACTCAGATAGCAACACTGCATATTTTCAGCTTGATCAACCCTCTTTTCAAGAATTTGAATGGCTGCATTCGCTACAGAATACACACACCGACTGAATTTTACTGATAGCGATGCTAACCCATGCTAAAATGTTTAAGATGGCTTAAAATGTAAATGTAGTAAGAAACCCAGTAAGGTAAAACTTTATTTTACACTCATGTCAACTCAACATGGCAGTTTCATCTCTGCTACTGATCTAAAAATTTAATGACAGCAGAGTACAAGAAGGAAAAAAACAAACAAAAAAAAACTTTAAATGCATTAACTAGGGGTTTTATTGAGACTAAATCGGGAATTGACTGGTCAAAGTTTCCAAAATTGGAAATCAAATATTGGCAGCTTAGAACAGGAATAGAGTAAAGAATCTGTGGCAGTGTGTAAATGTCACTGTAACATACTTGCTACTGAAAAGTTATTTAGAGGATAAGGGAGGTCTGCATCCTGAGGTTTCTCTTTGTAGCCAATGAAGGAGCCGTCTGTCTTCAGCAGGAAGTAACGTGGCCGCCAGTTCTTTATGTATTCACCTGGATAGAGACACAAATACACAGAGAGGGAAATATAAGCGTATATTTTAATACTTGGTGTAAACACTGTGGATAGAAGATCATGAGGGATCGTGATGTTTCTCAGGGTTGTAACAGTTAATCAGTATAATGTATGGAAAGTGGGATTAACAACAAAAATAATGATGCGGATGATTTAATTATTGACTTTATTCCCCGGACGATTAAGAGCCGCTCAACTGTCATCTGTTCTGATTATGTGACACACACTTTTACACACTGCAGTTTTTATACACACAAATACACACACACACACACACACACACACACACACACACACACACACACACACACACACACAGACACAGCATCTCTACAGCTCCCACAACGCCTGCCAGATTCAGATCGGATTATCGTGTAAAAAATGAAAGAAAAACGAAAAAAGAAAAAAAACATGTTTACCAGCGCAACATTCAACATATCCATGCCAGAAACATCATCTGGCTGATACATGGGCAGGTGTTGAGGTGATGACCCTTCCACCACACACACTAATGCACATAAACCACTGGTCAGCTGCAGCGACACAGGATGAGATGATGTGACATGAGACCAAACAGGATTACACATGGAGGAGTTATTCTTCTTAGACGTCAGCGGCAACGACGAACATCTGCTGTGCATCTGCTGACAAAAGTATTATCCGACCGCGCGTTGGCACCGGTGAGCGACCGCGGCCTTTTTAGCCGACCCACAAGAGGATTACACGAGTGTCAAACATCACCACGGTGGTGGATAACACACACCGGGAACATGGAGCCACATGTGGGTAAAACTGCACACAGATGTGGATTCACACAGGTTTTTTTAGTTGTTTTTTTTTTTTTTTTAGAATAATGAGTACAAAAAGAAATTATTCTGTGCACAACTTGACGTGAACAGAATACGTTTGCACAGAGACGTGAAAACATATTCACACCCAGCAATAGATTTTTGTCAGGTTACAGTCACAGGCTTTGGTTTATTTTATTGGGAATTTAATTGACAGACCAACACAAAGTAGTGCATAATTGTCAAGTGGAAGGAATATTATACATGATTTTTAACATTTTTACAAGTAAAAGTCTAAAAGTGGTGGGGTGCATATTCAACTCCCTATGAATGCAAATTTTGACCTCATTATCCATTTTATTTTTGTCTAATTTATTGTTTTTGGGTTGTTTTAAATATCTTCCAGTTCCAGTGCTAAGTGTTCTTAAAGCTTAATGAGCTTAAATTATTATGCCATAATTCATATGAAGATGGTCTCAAACCAGTAATGTTATGGTTCATTGCAATAATTACTGGGATAATTTAACATCCAGGCCTATTTTTGTGTGCATTTATATACCAACCTTGCACATTTTAATGCTAAAAATTTTAGTCCACCTTTCTTTGCAAAATAGCAGTAGTTTGGGAAGAGATAGTTCAAAAAACAAAAAATCAGTTGAATTTATGTTTTGACTTTAACTAGGCCGTTGTAGCAAATTTAAAAGCTCACAAGTGATTCTCCTGTAGTTCCAGCTGAAGTTTAGCATTGTGTCTATGCTAAAAAGCTAAACCGTTTTTCCAGACTAGCTCTATATTTTCCTCCATTCGGCTTTCAGTAAACTCTTCCCTAATGCTTGACAACAGCATGATACTGCCACCACCGTGTGTGACTGCTGCAGAGCGATGCCTTGTTAAACGTGGAACCTCTAAGGCCCTCACAGAACATCCTTATTCACACTCAGATTAAATTACACATCAATTAAATTACACACCAATTTGGTGACTTTTTAAAGCAACTGACTAAACTGGGTTTCCTTCGGGGCATTAGACTAAAGGGGTTTGTGTCCCGCTCTGATCACCTTGTTTCAGTTCATTCTCTGGGAGAAGAGAACAGTCAGAGTGTCTGTGTTCTATTTGTGACATCCATTTAAAGCAGAAATGACAGCAGGCCGCGCTCGTTAACACGTCGCAGGAAAACACCTGCTCCGCCGAAGGAACCATGCGAGCGCCGGCCCCGCTGGTACCTCTGGGTGCTGGTGAGGATGTGCATGTTTGTGTGTGTGTGTGTGTGTGTGTGTGTCCAACGGTGTGTTGGTGACTAGAACGAACCGCTACACAGGGACAGAGGGACACCAAAAAAACAAAAAAGAAAAGGAAAAACACACTGGTGGGTGCCAGTGTATCACTAAGGCTACAGAATCACACCTCTCCTCTCTTCTCTCTGTTTTTCACAAATCCACCCACTCTCTCCTGCTCTCTCGTTTCCTTCTCCTGTTCTTTCAGGAACAAAGCATATTCTCTGGATCACTTGCTACTTATAAACAGAGTGCCGTAAGAGGGGTTGGACGGGAGGGCTGGAGCGAGGCATAAGGAAGAGGGAGAAGAAAATATTCTAAGAGGCAAGATGAAAACACACACATACACACACACACAGAGAGAGAGAGAAAGAGAAGTTAACTGAGAGTAAGCCGAAATAAAACATGTCACAAACGATGACAAACCAATAAAAGTCACGGCGTTATTAGACAGATCATGCTGACTGAAGTTATCATCTGGAAAGGAGGAACTTTCCTCAACTCCAAACTGGATTGCAGAAAGATGGATGGACTGTCAAAATGGATGAGGATGAGGAAAAAAAGTTGAACTGATAAAACTATTATAAACTGGCTGCGACTACTGGCTCGCTGGTCCACGTCCAGTCATTTCTATGAGTCAGATTCTGGATGAGGTGTCCAACCAACGGAAGCCTGTGGTTGGCCGCTTCATCCCTCAGCTGTCCAGTACAACTGAAAACATTTAAGCGATCCTTATGGCCAGGCCGAGATGCTACGCGTGTGTGTGTGTGTGTGTTTCTGCGTGTCCACTGAGGGTGGCGGGGGAGGGGGCAGCCAGGGGTGGCACAGACGGAGAGAGAGGGGACGGACAGTTGTCTGCGCGCGTGTGGCTCCTAACAAACGTGGCGCCGGGTGCGCGTATACACGCAGGCGGGCTAAAAACAATTCGGCTCCGACCGTTCCAACTCTCCGTATGATCCAACGGTGTTCTGTCAAGCTATCCCGTCTTGGCCCTGCCTGTAATGAGTCCAGCGAGCTCTCCCACTCTGGACAGCTTGTCTGGGGAGCCACATGTCTCTAGTTTGGACTGCTGGAGAAAACAGAACAGCCGGTCTCCTTCCCACACCATCTCTCTCAGACTCCTCACTTCACTTTCATTTAGTTCTCTGCACAACTTTACTTTTCCCTTCAGGCCAATTAGAAAATACTACACTGCAGAGCACGGAGCAAACCGCGTAGGTTATCTGAGGGATGAAAAAGGGCAGAGGCCTTTAAAGTCCTAATTGTTCAGCTGGTTATAAACAATATCCGTTTCAGTGGTGGCTACTGGTCATTTCACCGCTTTGCTACTTTGGACCTCTGCAATCGTTTTGTACCCAAATTCTTTAGGCATGAAGCCATCTTCCATGGGTCAAGGTAAAGTGGCAAGTAGGTATCTTTTACAAATAATGTCATTTTTGCAAAAAATTTTAAACTGTCACCATGTTATGATAGTAAAACACGAGTCAGATAATCAAAGGAAAAAAATGAGCTCCTCTGCCTTTTTACTGTGGTCCTAAAGCGAGATTGGTTGTCATAAACAACCAACCAGAGGCAGGCGGAGGGTCTTAGCGCTGTCAATAAAGCTTCTGTACGCACAACTCACACCCTCCCCTTGCTCTGGTAAGTTTCAGCTTACACATCAGAGTATGCTGCCTTGTTGTGAATGCTAAGGCTAGTTGGCATGGTCACTGATTACTGCATAGAAACAGTTTCCCTGTAACAGTATGTTGTTTTTTTCCATTAGCACATTGAGCAGCCTATACACAAGTGTGATTGACAATGCTAAGAAAAAATTACGAGGGCTCAAAATTGGGGGTTTTGGCAAAGAGGTAAACTGACCCAGAGGCTTCAGCAGCACTTTCTAAATGTTGCATTTTATATTTAGTTGGCATTCTTTACTGCATTTATTGTTTGGACATTGCAACGCTAGGTGAGAGATCTAAGTGCTCCGAAACATGAAAGTAGAACGTGTCTGCTGTAAAACAAGTGAAATAAAGAGGTGAACTCTTTTACGTGTCTGTGTTTGAGAGGCACAAACTAAGCAGCGGAAACAGAGCCAGGCTTTTTAGAAGTCATTTCGAATTTCTATGAGAAATAAATCTTGCTGGCACATCTTCCAGTTGCAGCTTGTGGATTTAGCAGTAAGAGGCAGAGATGAATCAGCTGTGACTGCGTCTGTTCCAAGGTTTCTGATTGGAATTAGAACAATGCGCTCGCTAACTGTCACTCAATTAGCAGACCCATTAGCTGTTCACATTGGGACAGAGGAGAGAAGACGAGATTGAAATGCATTAAGGAGACAGGTACACATGCTGAACTTCAGCCAGCACAATCGGAATGAGGAACAAACTTGTGCACACTTTACACTTTCTCCCACTACTCAGTCTTACACAAAGTCCTTCAAGACACCAGGCATACCTTTGTTCTCCTAGTTTGATGTATCCTAGTTAAAAACATGGTAGACGAAAAAAGGAAAGGCCATAATGGCAATTAAATAAATAACTCCGTAACTATGTGAGCTCACCAGCCATTTGTTAATCAACCCAAACAGGGATTTAATTTAATGCTTTGGCCGAGGCAGGAGCTGATATGCAGATGGTGCAATAGACTGGGCTGTGTGACTGGCGCTCTGGAAGCTGGAGAGCTGGTTAGTGGTGGAGTACAGAGGCAGGCAGAGGCGGAGATACGGGTGGACTGAAATTCCTGCCATGTTCCAAAGCATAGACGGCCCCAACCCAAAGAAACAACACTGCACACACACAAATAACACACTAGCAGCTACACAGATCCACATTAACGCACCATTTTAATTACTAGCTTTACTAAAAACAAATACCAGACAGTTTTATTGTCTTTTTTATTAAACTGGCGAAAAGACAAAAGTAGACTGCAACAAACTAAGAGCACATTTTTTTCACTCCAGATATCAAGGACGGAAGTAATAGCCAAATAGACTACTGAGAAAAAACACCCCTCTTTGCTGATTAAGAGTCTTCAGCTCCTAATTGCTGTCAAGCACAGAAGTGGAGCACCGATGAGTTGGGACTGCTTTCAAAGTTGTTAAAAACTGAACAATCGTTCACCAGATCCATGGTTTTCAAACTTTTAGAGGTAGAGGAAGCCCTGATGGTGGCTAGAGATTCTGTATTTCATTCATCGTTTGATTAGGGGACACATGAAAATAAAACTTAACTGAGTTCCATTGTTGTGAAGTACTGCATGTGTGAAAAGTACAAATTGTAATAAGTGCAGACAATTTTTTTTTGCACTGCTTACAGTTTAGCAAAAATTAAATAACAGTTAGGTTCAGATTGTATACATTTTTATTCCCTTGCTTAGCATTTATTTACCTACAAAGCCTGGTAAAACCTTTGAAGATTACTTTGCTTTTTATATAACTGTACAAAGAGATATGAGAGGGTTATAATTAGGGATGTGCCGATCAGGTTTTTTTCTGCCGATCCCGATACCGATCACCCCTGAGGGCCGATCGCCGATTCCGAT
>CAEGAF010034402.1:0-24851 GCA_903067075.1 Micropoecilia bifurca | reverse complement strand
ATTAGAGCTTTGTGACAAATACACAATCACAGACGCCCTTATTTATCACATTAATAATTCAAAGGAGGCTTGTGTACAAAGCTGCAGGATAAATCGAAGCTGTATGTGCAACGTGTTAAATACACAACAAAGTCGCCACTTTAGATTCAAACTCCTCCTCAAATGAAAGAAAAATAAAACTCTGCTCTAAATTCATCACTCAAATGTGACTGAAATTTGCAGCTGGTCACATGAACAAGCCAGTTTCCAGCTGGAGAAGAGTTTATTGAATCAGATGTTTGTGCTGAGAAGCAGGTCTGGATGAATCAAGGTGAGGCTGGTGAGTATCAACTCTTAGGCATAGAGGCGGTGGCATCATGCTACGGGGCTGTTTCACTGCCTGCAGAAAGTAAATGTAAAAATAAAGAGAAGGGCCAAAATTCTCCACCATCAGTTATGAGCTGGTGGAAATATTGACATTTTTGCATCTACCAACAAGAGTTCAAAGCCGATTTTAGATGAACTGAAGCAGGTCATTACTATCAGTATAACTTCCCCAAAGCCCCAACCTCAGAGATACTGCTTACTAATGAGTCCTTACTCAAATATTAGTCGGGTGCAAAATTTTGATCTTGTGTTGATTCGAGTAAATCCACCATAAATAATGAATTTCAGATTTGTGCAGCCAGCTATTGATGTGTTTGCAGAGTGAAAAAAAGTCGAAATACATCATTAAGAGTTAAAAACTGATTCATATTCATGATGGGTCAGACTTTAAATGTACATCTGAGATTTATTAGTCTAGATGCCAAAGATTATTTAATATCTCGCTGTTATACATTAAAATTAAAAAAGTTGAAATACACTAAAAAAATGTAAATGTCTTGTTTAAAGCACTTCATGTGTTTTTAATGTTTTTTTTTTAATTATTACCTTTTAACAGGTAAAGGAAGGCGCCATGTCTTAGCAGTAGGTTCTGAGTTGTCCTCTGCTGCCATCTGGTGGCCATCAGTAATTACTGCACAAACAACAGGAAGGATCTCCTTTCCTGCATCTCGTTTACGCAGCACTTTCAATTTCTAAATTAAGCCATGACCTCCGTCAGTGTTTCATCCCAGCTGTTTTCAGGCCAGCATAAGCATATTTTAGCAGAAAACCGAGATGGCAGATGAGCTTCATGACAGAGGGGCTTTCATATCCTATTGAAGCTTTGTAGTTGTATATTCCGATAGAGAGAAATCGTAATTTTCCCTAAAAAGTTGCAATAAAGGTCATAAACCAGCCTTAGTTTAAGTAGAAATGTGAAGCAAAATGGGGGATTTCCACTAGATGGCAGGTTGAGCTTAAGACAGAAAGCTGCCTCCGTTTTTCTTCGGGAGTTTTCATCAAATTGCGTCTTATTCTGCTGGGAACTTCCTCCTCCATTATCACACCTGCCCGCTTCCTTCCTGACTCCATGCCAGGGGAATGCAGTACCCTGCTCCCACAATGCATTTCATCTCCCCTCCGTGAGGAAACACTGACGTGCTGCTGTGAGCATATGGCACCAGCTCATGGAAAAAACGGGAAGAAATACTTAAACGAGTCAGAAATTAACCTTTGTTTTGACGTACAGCATGTAAATGCAACCAGGCTTGAAGGGATGGATAGAAGGTGAACTCAGGTGATAACCTGTGTTTTGTAGTTTAAAGGTTTCCCTCAGAGGTTCCTGATGGAGCATTTGCTCATATAAGGGTCGGGTACAATTGTTCACACACTATATAGTCTTAAACTGCTAAGTGGGATCAAGATTCATTAGCTGAACATGAATAAATGCAGCTATTTTTAGGTGGCTGCTGAATAAGACGACTTTAATTTTAATTAGAGAAAAGTATTAATGGATTAAAATGCTCTTGCAGTGGTTCGAAATGAAGCATCAATCAGTTTTATGTATAAAGGGCCCTTCATACTAAAAGCAGCTCAAAGTTCTGTACAGATCAATAAAAACAAACACACAAACACAAACAATTACCCAGACCCACATGAAAATATGCATAACATTATGGAAATTGCACAAACTACGTGGAGACGATCCAATTCAGGAAGTACAGTTGAAAAGACGAGTCTTCAGGCTGATCATAAGGCAGGAACATTTTCTGCAGCCCTCAGGTTTTCTGGCAGGCCGTTCCACAAACGGCGCCATAATATTGGAAAGCAGCTTCTCCATAAATGTGAGCTCTGACTCTTGGACCTGCTAATGGTCCGGTGCCAGAGGACATCAGGTAATTTGTGTTATTAGCGATTTTGTTTTGGCCATTTGCTTCTTGCTTGGACCACAAAAGGAAACTTGAGTGAACCCAAAACCCAAAAGAAGTTCTTCAAACAAAGGTTTTCAAAGAAACTGCAACCCAGATCTCTTTATTCCTGACACAAAATATATTTCCTTTTTTCAGTTGAATCACAACATTTAGCAAACTAAACACCATTATTTTAATAAGGAAAACATGCAAAACCCACTTTATGTTTTGGATTTAATATAATTTATATATCTATTCTTAAAAAAATTAAATATTGTGCCATTAAACAGTTAAAAAAATAAAAGTGAAATTAGGTTTTTTAGAAAAATGTTAGTTTTGGCCCTCCAAAACTGACAGTTTTGGCCTCCATGTCAAGATGTAGCACCACCTGTATCCACATTGTCACGGTGAACTTCACCCCACTGCTCTGACTCTCCGTCAGATGCTTTGGCAACTGCCAGATGACAGTTTCTCAAAGTGACGTCTCCACTTTACTGTATCCAGTTTAGAAGTCCTGATTCTTTGTAAATCAGCTCATTTAGACAATTATATGTCGTTCTGCATGTGAACCAACTTGCATCAAAGTTGGTATTAAATCAATAAACAGCCTTTATATCAGATATTAGATGTTTGATGTAATTAAATCCTTTAAGGAGATGAAGATTCTCTTTGTTTTGAGAGAAAACAAAGAGAATCTTTTATTGCGAATCACATCCACAGCTCTTTGTTTACTCCCAATCACAATGTGCTGCATTGTCTGTCGGGCCGACGAAGCCTTGATGGAATCAGGGTCCATTAACATGGAAGGCAGCGTTGAGGTGACTTTAGCTCCTAATTAAAAACAGATGTGTCCATTTAATAGTCTTAATACTTTGTGGGAGAGCGAGACAATCACCGCAGAAATATCTATTTGCCTCATTAAATCGAGAGGCTTGATCATGATGAGAAGCAGGGTAATGAATGAAGACAGACATGTTTACCGGGTTGTTTAAACAGTGTTTGCTGGAAGGAGAGATTTGTTGTTTAGTGGTGGAACTAGAGAAAGAGGAGGAGGAGGATGGGATGGGGGTCCTCAGGTGAAGACTGGTAAGATAAATGCCACTTGGAGTCAGTTAAAAACAAGGATCCACCAAGTTTAAATCCCTCCTGGATCTGATCCAGGCTGCAGAGTAGTTGGCAGTCATTTCAGGCCCATCTAGCGCAACCAGAGGCTACAGAATTGCCCCGTTTATTTGCTAATTGTCAACACTGTGTAAAAAACCCAAATACAGGTAATCAAACAGTGCAGTCAGATCTGGTTGAATAATCTATGTAATGAAAATACTGCAGCAATTTTAAATCAGGAAGTAAATCACTATTAAAGCTGCAATATCTAACTTAAAATATACTGTATTTACATATTTATTGAAACTGTCACTATGTTGTGACAGTGGGGAATGATACAATCTGAAAAACATATTGTAGCTCCTCTGTCTTCTCTGATTGGTCTAGAAACAACCAATTAGAGCCATGAGGCGGGTCTTAGCGCTGTCAATCACTCATTGCTCTCTGCTACCATGCAGCTAGCGCAGCATCTCATGCTTATGCTAGTTGGCATAACCACCAATGATGGCAGATAAAGTTTTTCCTCTATAACCAAGTTGCTTCTCCACCATCAGCAGTAAATGTGAGGTTGATTGACAGCGCTAAGACCCTCCTCCTGGCTCTGATTGGTTGTTTTTAGTCGGGAGTGGTGCAGCTCTTCAAATGGCAATAGTAGCAGATGGAGGAGATTGATCTTTTACAGATTTGTCTCATATTCTCACAATGTGGAGACACTTTCAACAAATATGCAAAAACTCTTTTATAAGAGTTACATACTGCATTTCAAGTACTTACAGGTTTTCTGCAAACCAAACTCCACATTTTCTGACCAGTTAACACACAGAGGTAAACAGCAGCCTCTTGGTCAAAGTGTCACGTTTTGCTTGTCAAAGGCGCTAACTGTGCCAAACCATTTAAAATATGAAACAAAAGCAAAGGCTGCCTTGAAAACAGCACAACTGGCAACCAAGTGTATGAACTACTTCAATCAATCATTACATAATGGATGACAAAATACAGCCCAGAGAGAAAATAGCCTCAGAGAAAATAGCCCAGCCAAACCACATTATTTCTGTAAACCTTTCGCTATGCTTGAAGGTTCACAGCAGTCATTTACAGTTCTAAAAGTATAATCTACTTTCTGATGCGACTGCGGTTCATTTAGTCTATTGTAAATAAAAACTCCTGGATCGTTGTAGACAACACTGTGGCAGTGGAGCATGTTCAGATCCAGCCCATGAAAATCCAAAAATAATCATGATCATAGTTCCCTGTCTTCATTTTAGATTGGTCCAGACCATTTCCTTACTAAAATTAATTACTAATTACATAAGTATCTATCAATTTTGTCTCTGGCTTCAGCTAGTTCTTCTTCTCTGGATGGGTGGAGGGCAGGACAGAGATGAAAGAATGGATGAATGAATGGATGGACAAGTGGACATATGGACTGAACAACATATGGATGAACAAACTACAGTATATTTAGCAAAGGATAAAAATAACTGTTTTCCTCAATCCTTTTCCATGTTTTACCAGGAAAATCCAGAATTCCTGTGTCACTTATTGACTTGTCAAGTTTACCATTTCAGGATTATTGTGACATTAATGTCCATAATTTGCATGTCAGTTATGTTTAATTTCTAAATCCAAATGCGCGCTATGCTGGCTGATGCTGCAGAGTAACGGCCATGTTGTGAGAGTAGGAGAGAGGACAAAGATGTGTGTGGACACTTCAGATTTGCTCAGGGACCTGTTGTCACATCCCATCATCGGAGTGGTGTGTTAACACCAGAAACCGCTGCAGGACAGCTCGCTAAATGGCTGCTGAACCTTAGGATCAGCAACGGTGTCACCGTTACCACGTCTGCTCAGAGTCCTGCATCATTTAGAAACCAGAAAATGAATCTTGAAAGCCTGGAAAGCCTCATTCTGTTTGGTTATTAGAAGGAAAAGAACAAGCAAGGGAAGGAAAGCTAAAAGATTAAACTATTACAATAGAAAAAAATGCAATAAGGCATAAACAGAACCTGATAAATGTGTGTATTTTAAAATGACTAGATAGTTGGCTGATCATTCTCCTGTTAAGTCTACATTTTTATTTCTGAAATCGGTGAACAAGTGACAACCTGTTAACCCTTCAAAATGCATTACTGCATTATGAATCACATGGAAAGTGTGCAAATGTGCTAAAAACCAAAAGGCTTATAGTAACTCTGGAGGAGTATTTTGCAACTGGAATGCTTTTCTCTATCAGAAATGGTCGGAGTTGATGTGCAGATGAATGGAACTAAAGAGACACTCTGGAAAACTCCAACAAAATACGACCTAAAGCAAAGAGTCACTTTCCTACAGTGATTGTAAAGATCCATGCAGACTTGAAACAGATTGTGCTTAGATTAGAAATGTTGAGGTCAAAGCCTGAGGGACACATGAGGCTCCTGCATGTTAGATTGCAGTGGACCCCCTGTTGGGTCTAAAACCATCCAGAAATAGCTGAATACTTGAGATCCCATCTAAAAAAACTTCTCAAATAAAATGTGTCATACACCAAATATACCGTGATATGCATTAATATGCACAGTGGAAATCATCTTGGCACTACACGTAAATTTTTATTATTATTTCTGCTCTTGGTTGGTAAAGCCAATCAGCACAAAAGAAAATAAATGGTGCTGCTCAATTGGCTGCTTTGCAAATGCCAGATTATTGCATGTCAAGTTGGGGTTGCAGTTTCCCAACCAGCATTATCTTTGGAATGTCTTAGATAGGTTATATGGGGAAAGAAAACACAAAAAGGCGAATCTGTGAATAATTTGGAGTCATATTAAACTGAAAAAAACATGCAGCAGTTCACTGTATTTCATATATTCCATTATTAACGATCCGCCACGTTGGTTTCATACCTCAAACACCAATCATAATCTGAGCTTGTGCAACATTTGGAAGCAGTACAGAAACTTTCTGCACTCTGTGTTAATAAAAGTATTGACAAACCAATGCCGCCATGCTGTCTTTCCAAGTGCACATTAAGCTAATAAACTGAGCATGCTACATATTGATTTCACAACTTTTTGAAATCCTGCACACATTTGACATTGAGAAAAAGCACAGCTACAAGGTCCAGCTTAAGTGTAGAAGTTGCACTCTTCAGCTATGTCTTAAAAAGGTTTAAACTCTCCTTTGCCAACATTACACATTTACAGGTCTAGTTTCAGAAACAAAATATGCTCTCTAATGAGGTTTAACATTTTCATCTGATGAAACTGAAAATATAATACCCATTAGAGAAAAACGAGATGCATTACCATTTTATTTTTGTCTGATATAAGTGAATGACACCGACAGGTTATCATTAATAAAGCCATGCACTAAAGAAGTAATTTACTCCTCAGGGAGGTCTCCCTCATTTTCCGCTTCGATTCAAGTGCCAAACCAAAAGGCTGGCAGTGTGTCACTCAGTCAGTCATCCAGTGTAAAGGTTGTTGGTGAAGTTGTTAGCGTAAATAATCAGCTAATTGGCTCTGGACAGTTCTGCTGTGTATGCTGGAAAATAAAAAGATCCCCTGAGAAATGAATTCACCTCCAGCTGGGAGCAGTTGTGGTGCTGGTTGTGTGTATGTGGTAAAAGACGGGATGAAGATGGGCAATAAAATATGGAGGGAAACGTTTCAAGAACAGATGATACAGAGAAACGCTTGAGAAATTTGAGAGTAAAGATGTTAAGCTTATGTTTGCCGTTTGAGATTTCCTATTAAATCTTTGACAAGATACTGGAGGGATAGTTAATTAGCTAAACAGGTAGTTCAATTTTTTTCTAAGAGTTGTGATCTCACTTTGGAGAGTCAGAGGTTTTCAACAGAGAGACAAGCCAACACTAACTACTCAGAGTTAAGATAGCTGCCTATGCTAGAGTTAAGCTAACTGCTTATGTTAGAGTTAAGCTAGCTGCTTTTGTTAGAGTTAAGCTAGCTGCTCATGTTAGAGTTAAGCTAACTGTTTATGTTAGAGTTAAGATAGCTGCTTATGTTGGAGTTAAACTAGCTGCTCATGTTAGAGTTAAGCTAGCTGCTTATGTTAGAGTTAAGCTAGCTGCTTATGTTAGAGTTAAGCTAGCTGCTTATGTTAGAGTTAAGCTAACTGCTCCTGCAGTAGAAAGGTAATATCTCACAGTCAGGTGTTAGTAGAGTGAAAAGGAAGAAATATTTGTTGCATTAGTGCACCTACAAACATTTTGTAAATACATTTTTGCTCTCAAGTATATCAAATATGAGTCTGCATTGCTTGAATGCACACAGAAGTTGAATTCAACATTTTTTTCAGTAGATGCATTTTCAATATTTCCATTAACATGAAAAATATACTCGATATATTAGTAAAAATGCAGCTATTCCACATTTCTTTGCTTTTGTCAAGATGTTAATCTTTAGTTTTTCCAGTCAAATCTTCAAATAGTAGAGATAAAAGTGGCTGTTCCAACTCTAGATTTCTGCTGTGCACATTTTAAACAAAAGTGCAGATCATACCTAGACAACATTGGTACATTGTTGATGGTGTTTAGTTACTTTTCGGCAAGTTGGTGTTGAACCATCAGGCAGCTGTAAATTAATACCACTTGTTTGGTAAAATTATAAAATTTTGGGGGATGCATGATGTCTTCCCCCTTCTCTCTACACATTTCCTGTTTGGTCTGCTTCAAATAAGGGCTACGAAGGACAGAAAAACCTTCTAAAAATGTGCTAAATTACATCTGCAAAAATATGTCTCACATTCTGTAAGCTGTTCCGACAATCTGTTAGAAAACGTCTCTGTCTAATCCCAAAGTCCTATAAAAAATTCAAAAGAAATTTGGCAAATTATTGTTTTCTCTTTAGTTTGTGAAACTTTTTCACCAACCAGATCATTGCAGATGTTAACTTATGACCTTTTTATTCCCATTTTCTCAACAATCCAACAACTGAACACCGATCTGGATCATGCGTCACGTTGAATATCAACTCTCTTTTGAGCAGAGCCTCATCAGCGCTCGGGGAGCTGGGCGACGTCGACTGTAAACATGGATTGTGCAGACAGGGACCAAGGCATCTTCCGAGGGGGTAATTATTATTATTAGCACTCCAAGCTGCACTAAATCCCCTGAGGTCTCCAACAATGAACATCCACATGGGTGCTGTGACAGGCTCTTATCTAGGTATCACAGTGAGTCAGCCTAAAGCCAATACCCAGGCTAATATTGCTTGCCAAGTGAAGCCAGCGCTGATCTAATAGCAGCAATGAGGGACAGGCGGCTGAAGCCATGGGGACACGTGTCACTCACGGCCGTCCGGAGGCGCCAGGCCTTGGGCTGTAATTAGTAGCCGGTGACAACAAGACTCAACAGAGGCAAAGCCGTATGCCAAGCAGGTACACAAGGGTCTGTGCAGTAATAATTACCAGACACCAAAACAATCAGTCCCAAGTGCTGAATTTTCTATTACATACATGCTGTCAAGTTTTTCACTGATAGCAACAACTAAACAACAACATAAAATGTGTTAATTTGAGCAGTATTTTACGAGTTGTGTAAAACTTTCACCCATGTCCTACTAAATGTCCTACTACTGAGCACTGCTGGCTTTAATAATAATTAGCATTATACTTTTTACAGTTTTGAACTTTAGAATAATTTTTACAGTTAAGCAACATACTTCAATTTAACTCAGCTAGCAACTCTATTTTTTAATAGATTTAGCAATCAAAGGGTGGATTCACACCAGCTTGGTTTAGTCCACTTTAATCCAGAAGGTTCAGTTTGTTTGTGTAAATGTGAATCTGCAATCAAACTGTGATGCAGAGTCAAAGAAAAAAAGGGTTTCAGTTTGGTTGAAGTGAACTCTGGTGCAGTTTGAAAGCATATGTGAATGCAAGTGTACCGGAGAATGCTCCAGAAGCAGGAAGCAGACTACAACGCAGTGCATTCTGGGTAAATACAACCAAAGCAAACACTCGGGTCTAGTGGCAGAGGGAGAAATTGTTTGCAGTGTTTTACAAAGAAGAAATCCTACAATCACTCAAATCTGACACTACTGCATTTTTGTAAACTTTTGTGAAGAAGGAAGCTGCACTCCGGTCTTCTTCAGAGGTTTCCATGTTTCCTGCAGTAGTTCATGGTAGCGCCACCACAGGCGAGGGAAGGAACAGGTTTGTCAAAGGGTTAAAGTCAGGGGTGACCAACTCCAGTCCTTGAGTGTCACCATCCTGCAAATTTCAGATGTATCTCTGCTCAAACACACCTGGATCAAATAAACTGCTCGTTTCCAGCCTATTGCAGAGAGGAATGAATGCTGGTGAGGAAATTCAGACATTTTGGAGCAGAGGTGAATCTAAAGGTTGCAGGATGGCAGCCCTGGAGGACTGGAGTTGGTCACCCCTGGTTTAGGTTGTTTGGCACCGTCACGTCTCTTTAAACCACCTCAGCTTCTGCCCAAACTTGAAAAGGTTTGTTTCCCTCAAAGAAACGCAGGAACCACTCATCTCAGCGACATCTTTTATTTATCTTTTCTTTTTGTCTTTAAATTATTTCAATTGACAGTGTAAGATCACCATGACTTCATATAAGTAGTCAGAGTTGTCACAAAGACGTCACAGAGCAGGTGGAAAACATACAAAATATGAAGAAAAATCAATTACAGATAACAATGAACCAATTAGTTTTCCAAGTTATGTTAACAACCTACTTTTAAGTTAACAGTGAATGAACAAATAAATAAACTACAGTCCATCCATCCATTTTCTTTACACCCTTTGTCCCTTACTGGGGTCAGGAGGTGCTGGTGTCTCTCCAGCTGACGTTCTGGGCGAGAGGCGGGGTCAGGGGTCACCTGGACGGGTCACCAGTCTGTCGCAGGGCAACACAGAGACACACATCCATGTACACACACACTCACACCTAGGGACAATTTAGAGAGGCCAATTAACCTGACAGTCATGTTTTTGGAATGTGGGAGGAAACCGGAGAACCCGGAGAAAACCCACCAGGCACAGGGAGAACATGGAAGCTCCATGCAGAAGGACTGGGGCCGGGAATCGAACCCAGAACCTTCTTGCTGCAAGGCAGCAGCTCTACCAACTGCACCACTGTGCAGCCCTCATTCCAGACACATAAAACCCATTTCATCAACAAGGCTAATTTGTTCTTCTGAATGCAGATTAAATGATATAATGTCCAGTTCCTACCAGTGGTGTCTTTGTGTAAGCTTGAAGCTGAGGCTCTTTGTCTGGAGAGATCATTGTGACCACAGGTGTGCCAGGTTACCTTATAGACTTCAGATGGGCTTGATTCTCTGTGATGCAAGTGCCAGTTGGGTGGAGATAGTAAATGCACTCACAAGTGTATCATTTGCTGTTTTATCTTGCCAGGCACAATGCAGTGTGAAACCAAACCACACCAGCTGAAAATGTAAAAATGAAGCAAATTTGCTCCCTAATAAAACTGAGTCTACCGGACTATCAGGTGTGAAAACCTCACTAATACAACAAAAAAGCTGAACCAGCAAAAGCCAAAAATATAACAGTGGTATTTCAGTTTTACATATAAGCGATCAAGACACCCTGCTCTTTTTAGTTTCTTAAACATCCATCTTTCACAAATTCAGCATATTTTGTGGTTCACAGGAGGAGAAATGCGATGGAAAACAGGAAAGTGACAGAAGGGCAGAAAAAGCAGGTAAAATTAAGAAGCAAATCCTGGTTTCTGCTGTAATAAAACTCCACAACACTGGAAGCTAATAAAACTACCTAATTTTTTGTTTGTTTTTAAACTCAAACCTTGTTTTCAACTTTGTAAGAAATGAAAAGGTTGAGTAAAAGTCTGCAATTCTTAACAGAGCTTTGCATATTTGTAGTATTTGCAGGAGCTTCATAGTGTTTATGGTTTTAAATATCCTACCTCAGTATTTGTCCACTAACTGAGTAAAATGTATGTTAGTAGATTACAGCTCAACCACCTGCTTTCTGTATTTATCAACAAGCTTCTGCCATCATTCTGGATGGATTTCTCGGAAGACTCCATCAATTAATTTAATCCTCACATTGAAAATGTCCCATCATAAATCTTGTTTTACAAAAGTCTCAGTTCTTGTCTCATTTGACCTTAAAGCCTTTCTCAGCAACCATTTGGCTTGACAATGTGGACATCTGCAAATTTCACTCTAGCATGAAAGCTTCAACATTGGAACAATGTCTTATTTATCCCCTCAGTCCATGTAGATTTCACTGCAGATTAGCCGCAGTTCACTTACCAAATCTACCACTTTTGAATACAGACGAGGATTAGGCCATCAAAAAGATATATCTGATTTAAATAAATAAATCCAAATAAATTGTCGTTTGTAGGTGTAGGACAATTATCTTGTTGGCATATAAAAACAATCTCACAACTATTTTGTCTTTTTATAGGATTTGCACATTTTCACTGGACCCAAATTTTGGTAGATTTAAGTTTTAAGACTAAACGGTGCATAAACAATTTAAACAATTCTGATTTCGCAATTAAAGTCAAAATTGTTCTTTTATGCCAGTAACCCTAATCCTCAGCTTGCAATAGATTAAAATAGAAACTGAGCTAAAATGAGGAAAAAATCCATAAAAACATCTCTAACGTTGTCGTCCACTAGACATTAGCAAGGATGTGAACATCACCCTGCAGGCTTATTCTTTCAAAAAAAACGACAACTTTACAGTAATAAGTGTGAAAAGCAGAGATTCGTGCCCAATTCTGCTCTTTTACTTAATTTACCATTTTAATAAAGGAAAAAAACTATAACAAATACTGTTTGGGATATGAAAGGAAGTGCAAGCTGACAAAGATCTGCGCTCTGAGGCCTCCCTATGCGGCTGTTGCTGCTACACAGTATCTAAAGCCGAAACCCTCGCTGCACCGAGCCCAGGGGCTGATGGGAGTTCTCCGGGGAGCCATTAGTGAGCGGCTCGTCAATGTGGTGTGCAGGGAGGAGGCGCAATTCACGGGAGAGTGCCGAAAGAACTCACAACACTCTAACAACACCTGTCACCCCTGCGCTTAATGAGAAACACAATTAGCAATTAACAGTGCGATCTGTCAGGGCTAATACCTGCCTCCCTGCATGCACGGACACACACACACACACACACACACACACACACACACACACACACACACACACACACACACACACATGGAGGTAGGGAAACCAGACCCCTTTTATCAGCACTTCCATGCAGGTATGAAATGAGCCTAAACAAGCAGATCAATTAGACAGGTGATGTAATGTTGTGAAACCTAAGCTGATGCCTCGGTGGCAAATCTTCCTGCAACATCCTCACTGCTGCTTCACAGCGACTGTTGGGATGAAACTAAGGAGGATTTTTATCACCCTGCAGGGAGCTCAGCCTAAAATGTGCATAAGCTGCACAGTGGCCATAGATCAGGTGGCAACAGCCACCGCTGAGTGCAGTGAAGTATGTCAGAATCCATTGTGACGCTGTGTTACAACTGAGAATAACTATGATGAAAAGCTGCAGAGATTCACAAGCACTTTGTGGCAAACAAACCTTGAAGAGATCATTTAAAGATTTAATGAAATCTAAAAATTATTTAAAGAAAAAATACATTGAAACCAATGGCTTAAAGAACTGGTAGTTGCTTGCTTTGATTTCACAAAAAAAATCACAGAAAATATAACTTTCAAATAGGTCTGTCATGATACATTTTGCTAGGTGAGAAATTGTACTAGTTTTGTTTTAAATATTGAATAATTATGTCGTCTTAGTATTCAATCCTACATTAAGATGGTTAATCTTAAGCGAGAGTCGATGGCGCGGTTGGTAGCACTGCTGCCTTGCTGCACCAAGGGCCCGAGCTCAAATCTATGGCTTTGCTTGTTTGTTAAGCATTTTGAAGAAACTTCAAAATACTAAGCGTCACGCAAACCATGAGCATCTTAAAGCTGTATAATAATATCGATTTCGCAATATATATCGATATTTTCTTTCCTAGAAAAAAAATCGATATTCATCTGCAAGTATCGTAACATCCAACTGTCACCTTGTTCACTCACTGCTTGCTTCACCAGGTCATCAGGCTTAGAGTGATTCCTTCAGATGTTCAGGTTAAAAAAGTATCAAACTATTCAGAGCAGGAACTTGGTTCACTTTATTTACTTCACTAATGCATGAAGCTACAGTTTGGACTGTTTCAATTTCAATTGACTTTGTTTAACAGACAGCTTCAACTTTTTTCAGAAAACCACTTTCTGTAAATGATGCATTAGGTAATAATTAGAAAATAGCTCATCTGTAACCATGTCATGCATTAGACTTGATAATTTATCTAATTTTAATTCCCATCAAAACTAAAATGTAAAAAATGCTTCTTCCATCTTCTGCTCTTTCCAATTAAATCTAATTCATCTTAATGTGTAACCCAACCAAAATGTGATTAAGTACATTTCTGGTCAAATCAGTTCAATCTACGAATGTTTCTGAAGTGACAATCTGTAAAATGTTTTCAAATTTAGAGGTTCAGCATTCAGGAAACACAACCCATCTCAAAGATGAGGAATCATTAGCGTTGCCTGCTGGTGTTGCTCTGTAGCTTTTAGGGTTTTTTATGGCTAAAATGTGTCTTGTCAATGAATCGCAGAGGGCATCAGTTAAGTGAAATGTTTTTCAGTTTTTGAGCCATCATAAAGAATCATTATGCCCCTTTTTTTAAGCAGGTGGGAGTTTTTGAATTCATACGTCTTCCGCAACTTGAATGCATTCTGCTGAATAAAAAGCTGTGAAAGTAAATGGTACTTAAGATGGAGAGTTTTTTTTTATTCCACTTTGTGAGGTAAATATGAGATTTCCTTTCAGTGGCACAGAAAGTTGTCAAAGAAGCTGTAAACAGCTTTCCTGATTTCAATTCCTTATATTCAAGTGTTTTTTTCCATTTCAGAGACATGTTGAAAACTTTTGCATTATGAATTTTTTGACGAAACTCCCTCTGTAAAAAAAAAACAAAAAACAAACATCCACCAGCACACACAATCAACAACGGCATTGTTCTAATTGGATTACACCAAATGTGTGTCTGTTTGCATGTGTGGCATCTCCAGCATAGTAATTGTGTCAGCCTTGTTGGTCAGCAGGGAATTGAAGTGTTAAATCCAATTCTGAATTTGTTTCTCTTGTACAGAGGAGGGGGAGATGTAGCGCGAGTCGCTACCATATGTTCCCATCCCCAATTCGGAGGGATTGAATATGGATGAGGAACAAGACGGGGTCCTGGCGTCGCCACTGGTGGAACGTTTACACTCTGATGGTGTGTTCTTGTGTGGCATCAGACGGGAAGTGGAGTTGTTGGCGCCAGTACTGTAAAGCCAAATAACCCAGGCAAAATGTATTCAGTGGTTTTGACCTTTATATTTTCGAAAGTGCAGAACAGGATGAGCTGAGCGATAAGAACATGTTTCTCAGGAGTTTGCCGTAATCGCACTGAAATAGGAAGAGCAGTATTTTCCCACTTTGCCCTTTATGGAAACAAATCAAATAACTAATAGGGAAGATATCTGAGTTTCTTAAGAAATTTACATAAAATCTGTTAGGCTCCCATTTTACTTTGGCACAAATAGTCATGGCTCATGAATTCATTTTTTTGGCTTTGATGATTTATTTGAACTTTGTTCAGGTTGGAATATTTGTACAACATCACACTGAAGTCATGTAAAAAAGCAATTTGGAGCACAATAATGGATTTCTGCAAGATTATTTCACATCCATGCATGTCAAAGTCACACAATTTTAATTCCCATCAAAACTAAAATGTAAAAAATGCTTCTTCCATCTTCCGCTCTTTCCAATTAAATCTAATTCATCTTAAGCTGTAACCCAACCAAAATGTAATTAAGTACATTTCTGGTCAAATCAGTTCAATCTATGAATGTTTCTGAAGTGACAAACTGTAAAATGTTTACAGATTAGACCTATTGCTGGACAATAAATCAACATGTCGGAATAGACAAATGATCAATATCAATAGATAATACATCTGACAGAATATTATAGAATATTTACTGAACTTCAATCTAGAACAGCAGAGCATTCTGGGAGATGTAGGAAGAGGAAAGACTCAACAGTCACGGAATAAGGTTGGTGGAATCAACTAACTCACTCACTCTTTGGTTACCTAGCAACTCACTCACTTTTGGTTGCCTAGCAACAACCTGTTGAGTAACTGGTGTAGCAGCAGCTTCAGGTTTTGTCACTGTGCCTCATAATTGCTTAAAGGAGTGAAAACTGTGATAAGTTTGTTTGGAACTATTGTCCTTGTCCTGTGAGAGTTTAAACCATCTACTGTAGCAGTTGACTGAATGTTTTCCCATAAAAAATAATTACCCAGTAATATTTTAACTTTTATTGTCAACTTATTAGCATCTTTTAATACAAAAACACAGTGGACCGCCTCGGCGCCATGACCACCGGGTTTAGCAAGTTTTCTGGGGGAAACCCTGAGTTGCAATTTCTTTTCCACAGTTTCTTTGCATGAAGGTTTAAACTCAGTCAAACTTGAAGGAGAGATTTTGTGGAAGGTATATTTCAAAACCTGCCACATATTTTTAATTAGACTTAGGTGTGGATTTTGACTAGACCATTCTAACAAGTGAATATTCATTGATCTAAACCTCTCCAGTCTAGTTTTGGCTGTATGTTAATGCCAGTTGTCCTGCTGGAAAAATGTCGAATTTTTGTCTTTTATATTTGCTGTGTCCTCTTAGTGGCTTAAAACTAATTTTATGTTCTCCACAAATGTATCCCTGATCTGTCTGCTGTATTACGCATCTTTTCCATTAAGAGACAAACATCTGAGTCCTTTACAGAACAGCTGGATTTAGAAAATGTATAGGATGTATAGTAAAGGTTTCACCCCAGACTAAGGAAAAATGTTTGCATGTATGCGACATCCCAGGAACTACTACATTTCCACAACTTGGAATCTGCTGTATCATGAATATTGCTGTCCACTGTATCCCAATTTTGCATCACCATGGATTGAGAAGGTCCCAGTCAAGAAACAAACTCCTTCTGCAACGTCAAGCTTGAGTGAAATATGGGGTTGGATGAGCTAAAGTCCTTCTGGAGGAAAATTTCATGGTCATACGAGACAAATGTTGAGTTATTTGGCTACGTAAGAATATTCTACCAGCGATCAAGCTCAGTAGTGATGGTATAATGCAGTAGCATTGTCTTTGCTTTAGATGTTTTGCTGAGATCGGATGGACTTTAATCATCCTCTAAGATCAACAACAGCTACATGTATATAAACCCACAACTAGTCTTAAAAACAATTGATCAAAAAATACAATTAAAATAAATATTAATTATGTCTACTTCTGTTAAATCCAAATTAGGTCAGCAGCTCCATCAGGCCCCCCAGAGCTGCAGACGACCTGATTCTAGATGGTTGGTAGGTAGATAGGTCAGTCAAACTTTATTAATAGATTACAAACCAGCATTCTGACAACTATCCCAGCATGCACTGCGCACTTCTTCTTATACGGGCAAAAATGAAGTCGGCGGCTGCTTACCGTAGTTGCTAGACCTGTTGCGGCTCAATACTGGTCCATATATAAGGGCGCCGGGTTATAAGGCGCACTGTCGGCTTTAGAGGAAATTGAAGGTTTTTAGGTGCGCCTTATAGTGCGGAAAATACGGTACTAATAAATTTAGAATGTACCATCTAAAAAATGTGGAACAGCACATATCAAAAAGCTGAGGTTATTATTTGATTGACAAAGTTTCTCAGAGGACGTGCCACACAGATGCACAGAATAGCAATCAACACCCTGCAGTAAACATGTTACTGTACACCCCAAAACAAGGCATGACTCCCGTGGTGTGCAACTTGGAGTGAATAATGAGGTGTTAACAAGTTGTAACAATATTTTTTCTAATATTCAGCGATGCCTTTGTTTTCAGACGGAGAAATATGAAGATAGTCCTAGGATGTGTAAATTGTAGTTACCAGGGGGATAGATGAAGATAAGCAGAAGGAAATGGTGACTGTAATGAGGAAAAACAAAACAATGTTCAACAGATGTGCATGTTTTGGCTTTTTCTTTCCCAAATATTACTAAAAAGGTAATAATTAATAGATTAGTTTGTGAACTTGTTAGCGGTTTCGCATAATGTCCACTGAGTTTAATGGAAATTTCATGAGACAGGCTAATTATTTGGTATTTAGTCTGTTTCTGATGTTACTTCCACAGAGATTGCCAAACTCAGCCCAGGTACACCTTCACAAAGTAAAACCAGAAACTTGCTTTACATAAACTAAGATTATACCCATAAGACAAAGTAACTACCCATAAATGGGACCGTTTTTTTTAAATTAGAAAGTTTATTAGCTTGTGAAAAAGGCCTCAAACCAACCATCTACTTGAACAAATGTGTTCCAATAGGTCAGTCAAAGTCCAGATTAAACTCAATCTGATCACACTGTCTGCAAGGATTTTGTGTTCACAAGGTAAATGTTATGTTTTTCTCCATTATTTAAAATATTGGAAAAGTTTAATAATTACTCGACTTGAAGTGGCCAACTTGCTAGAGTCTTAAATGAATAACTCGTGTTATGAACATTTCTTAATTTGAGGTTGAGTTCAGGTCCTTTATGAGCTTCATATCTTCCCACTTTTATGCAGATTATATTGAACTAAACTACATGTTCTAGACTTCTGAGATAGTGTAGAGCAAACGATTCGACTGAACTCAAAGGACAGGTGTTTGATCATTTTAAGAAGCCATGGTTCTTCTGATCAGGCAGCAAGTCGGACTTGGAGTTTAATCATCAAGCCAAAATTAAGAAATTTAGTTGAAATTTTCAACGAATCAATATATCTGAGGTGATTTAAGATACTTTACCAAAGCTGAAATATCTTCAAACAAAAGAAGTTTAGTGGGAAAATGTAGTTTTAAAATATCTACTTTTAAATATTTGTACACGTTACTTTCCCATTTGACTTTTTAATTATGTTTCAATGTAATCATTTTCCAATGTTCCAGTTTCCAGTGTCTTTGGGGAGCATGTTATGATTTTTATTGTTGAAAGGTCATATGAATAAAAATGTATTGCTTACAAGATTTTAAACCACATCTCTCTGGAGAATGTCAGTGAAATATCAACTTTAATTTCACTGTGGGACTTAATGCTAAACATTTGGAGTGAAGGAGAGGGATTATCCAATCAAAACTGTTTTTGGAGCCGTCCATTTTAAACGCCCCGTTTCTGAAACCACATAACTCGTTGCAAAGAGTCAGTGGACATTTTACGCTACACAGAAATATTTGAGCTAAAGATCTACAGAAATGTCCTCAAACCAGACGATCGCATCTGCTTTATATCAAGAACGTTCCTCTTTTCAGGCATTATTTCTTTTCAAAGTTCAGTTGCATCCATTTAGTCAACACCAGTTTTGAAGCATCACTCGACCCCACAATGCTACACTTTCTTCTTCTGTCTCTCTTGGGCTCCTCACTCTACTTTTTTTTGAGCTCATGAGAGAAGACGTGGCCATAAATCTCAGAGCAGCTAATGAACTGCATTTAACAATAAAATGCACTGGAAATGGAACATTTCATTTACAAGGAGATCAATGGCAGAGACAAACGCCCTTCTCAGAGCGACTAGTTAGCGGGATGATGTTCCGCAGGCAATCCAATCAATCACCGCACACCGACACCGATATCAATCAGACGAGGGGATACAAGAGAGAACCAAGAAAAAGAAAAAGGATTTCAAGTGTTTCTGGTAAAATGTATGCAGGGTCTTTATTTAAATCAAGCTTCTCGTCACTTAATCAAAAGTCCACAATACTCCCCTTATATTTCTTGGATAACGTTCCTGTATCCTTTTCAGATCCAACTCGGTTTCCCTCTTTTTCCTTCCCCCTCATCCTCAGCAGTTAAGAGGCAAAAAGAGGAGAAGAGTGAGTGATAACCATCCGGGGAGTCGAGTGCTCCATCACCACCATCTCCATCTGCGACCCGACAAGTTCATAATGCCAGGCATCTGCTTTCATTTATAAAGACCTCACTTAGCCCTCTCACACACACACACACACACACACACTCTTGCAGTCTCTCCAGCTCTTATTCTGCACCCGACTCTCCTCGTCTTCCACCCACCCGGCTGCCTCTTGTCCCTCTCGTTCTTCAACTTCTTTTAAAGAAAAATCCTCTTAAATAAGTCTGAGAGTGGAATCCTTTTCACTTTCCTTTCGCTTGGGTTTGAGTACATCTTCAAACTGGTGCAAGAATGTAGATTTGTGGATAGTTTTCATTTGTCCATATTAGTAGGATTATGGAAGAAAGCTTAAGAAAAAACTAGATAATCACTGGACAAATATTGGGAACTTTAAGTATTTAGTTTTAAAATTAAAAATGTTAGTATTCAAGTGTTTCATTTTGTATGATTTACAACTACATCAAGTAGGCTTAAAGTTGTCTTTTTAAGAAACACAATTCCCTTTTTATGGACTTAATTATTTTATATTTACGCTGCAAAACAGAAGTTGGCGAACAAGGCACTTGTAGCCATTAGGGGGCGCACTTCTCCCACAGTACAAGAACCGATCTTAGGAGAAAACAAAAAGAAAGTAGAGAGAGAGAAGAAAAACTTGCTGTATCCATTATGAAGTAAATTTTCTGAAATTGGTTTTTATCATGAAAAATAAAATGAAACATCTGTTGTAAATATATTTGGATACATTAGTGTGTCCTCAGAGGGCTGCATGAAAATCACAGGCAGTGTATGTGTGTCTGAAACTTGGTGCACATACATGCTTCATTTATGCAATAAAGTGGCCACACACAGTTTCAAAACAAAAAAACAGACCAGAGCTTTGAACTGAAGAGTGGCCCTTAAGTAGTTCTGATGCTTGCACTTCACCATAAAACTTCTGCCTGGGAGATTAAAACGACAAATTATACGAGGAGGAAAGATTTGGATAGCAAACAGGTAGAAATGTGTTATTAAAGTAATTACCCCTGACTAATATATATATATAGTCCCCACTGAAACAAACAGTTTCCTTATAGTAGCTGAAGCATAAAGGTTTCCAATAAAACCTTGCAGTGTATCGAGACATCAGCGTTAGTTTTGACTCCTACAGGAAGGAACTTTTAGAGCTTTTACACTATTTTACAAAACTGTTTGTAGCAGAAGGGGTTTAAATTGGCAAAAATGTAGCAACATTGACTCTTGGGGTAAGAAAAGAGAAAAAAATTGCCTATTTTTACATAATTTGAACAATTTGGATAATATCTAATTTCCATTTCCTTTTCGTCTATTCCACATTTGGATCAGTTAACTCACAAAATATAATCCAAACATATAAAGAGAGGCGCATCATTTATGGGAGTTATATAGCCAGTTTTTCCTACAACAAACAGAGAAGATTGTTTTATCATAAAAAATTTTACTTTTCCTCAAAACAGGTAGGAAATTTCCCAAATGGATCCATCCATTGGTGACAAGCTGAGCACAAAATGACCAAAACTAGAAAAGTGGAAAAAGTTCCACTGATTTTGAAAGGGGGCACTAAAAAAGATAAAAACATTTACATACTCAGAAACTACAGACAGAACCTAAAGTTGTATATCAAAAAGGTCAAGATTATGTAAGTAGATATTGAGAGGGAACTGAAATATCCCCCCAAAAAATGCAAAAAAGGTCAAACTTGTTGAGTTATTACACACTATTAACAGCATCTTCTGGAGATGTTCACACATGGGTTTACTTCCATTATTTAAAGACATGCATGTTTAACATAATTTGTTACCTTAAACTGAATTTAAACTAAATAATCTTGACCTTTTTGATATACAACTTTAGGTTAGAAATCACTTGCAGGAACATGAAGTTAGACGAAGCATTTTGCAGCTTTCATTCAGAGGAAACTCGAATGCTTATTTAAAAGCTTTCTGTTTCTAATAAAGTGTCACAACAGAGGGTAGTTTGTATGGCAAGCTCAATGGTCATATATTGCATACATTTATACTATGTCCTTATCAGGTGAAATGTTTTGCTTACCTCACCTAGTGCTCAAATAGTCCCAACAGATGAGTGAGCTACATTTACTATTTTAACACTGACAAATTATTTAGTTCTGTGTTTCATTTTCACTTGTTTAGCCAAATTTAAGCCAAATAAGCAAAAAAAAAAGAGGTTTTTAATATGATTTTATTATTATTATAATTATTACTATTATTAAGAGAGCTACGTTACTTTTCACTGAAGCTCTTATAGTTGGTCTTTCACAGAAAGTCATTATTTAGCTGCAACTTTTCAACTCTGATGGAAGCAGAGCTCAGTTTGTCAAGTAAAACTGGTTGGTATCAGTCACATTAAAACTTTTTGTCCATGCATATTTGTATATTGACAAAATGCTATAATGCAAACACTGCATAGAAAGGTAGCATTTTGTATAAATTACTGACCATTACATAGATCTCTCTGTTTCAACAAACTGTTAGAGCGTCACCATGAAACATTTTGCTGGACGATTAAAAGCTATAAATAATTATATTGTTGTTTTGCGACTATTTTCTAAAAATATAATGGTAATGACATAGTAATGTAAGCAGACCTGGCTCCAGAGGAATTTTGCTGGAGCATTTTATTTCATATAAATACAGAAACAAGTGGATAACTTTCAAATAAAATACCCATTTTGCTTATTAGTACAAAAACCTAATGATGTAAACTGTGACATGCTGAGTAATTATGCTCACAAACATTATCTCATATGTCGCAGAATTTTAAGAATCAAATGTTTCCAATCTCTTGAGTTTATTTCTTTAAATGTAAAATCAATCTACTCCAGTATAAGTAGCAATAGTTAATAATATTACTATCAGTAAAACACACAGTCATGCAAAAGGAAATTATTGAGCTTAACAATGAATTGATCTATTGTTCATTGCGACAGGCCTCATTATTGATACCATACAAATTACTCTACAAAGTTTCAAATACCTCAACCATTGTACTTTTTACTATACATTTTTAAATTTTACAAAACGAATAAACACATCCAACTCTATAAAGTTTCATGTTAGAACTTTAGGACCTGAACCAGATTTTGCTGCAGTCATTTACCAAGAGCTGATTGTCCTCGGGACAGGATTGTTTATCAGCTCCCTCCCTTCGAGTCGCGTCTCCCCCCCCAGCTGGCTTTAAAGCTAATAGTCACACTCAGTGGGAGCCAATGGGTCGCCAATGCCTTTGCCGTCATCATTAAGCACCGTCGGTTTAATGAACTCACTGTTTAGGAGTGCTTGGACCTTCATGCTCCACCGCTTCATTAAGTGGAAAGCAAACTAATATGGGTAGCAACCTAGAGCTCACCTCTAGAGATGAGGAAGGCAGAGCAGGCTCAAGAGAGGAAGGCACAGACGGCGGCATGTCAGAACGCGGTGTGACAGTAACGTCTACGGCCTGTTCAGGTCCCACAGCGGCCAGAGAATTTATTAACGGTTTTGATCCAACCAGTCCTTCTTCAGGCTTTCTGGATGTCCTTAAAAGTTTTATCGCTTACCACCTACATGCTCATAGGTAGGTATGCTGCCCAGTTTCCTGGTGCTTTACCCACAGTCCAATGCAGACAAGGAGATCTCAAAGAGCCAAACATTTTTTAAAAATTGTTTCGTGTTGTACTTTCTCAAATTCTAGTTTATGGCAAGATAAAACTGTTAAGATTATAATCAAGTTACTGAAAAGGATTAAGGTCAGAGAAGAAAAAAAAACGACTTAAGTTTCACAATTGGGACTATTGTGTAGAAAAACCATTCTGGCTTTAATCTTCTAAAGTCAGAAGTTATGATCATGTGAGAAAAGTCAGAATTCTAACTTTAATATTCTAAAATCATGTCAGAATTATGTAAAAAAAATAAAATAAAAATCTGAATTCTGTATTTTAAAAAAAACGTCAGAATTTGGACTTTGATCTAAAATCAGAAGTCAGAATTTGAAGATTAAAGTCAGAAAAAAAGATTGCCACATGTTTTTCCCATCAAAACTTTAACGTTAACGACTTTGACAAGTTCAGGCACTTGATGAAAATAAATGTTTTATTGAAGTTTTCCCGAAATCTATCTTTTAGTTAGGCCTTTTCAACCTGTTGCCTCTTTTTTCTGGACTAGATCACATTAAAAAAAAAGAAAAACTTGGTCCTCAGCACCACCCACTCAACTGAACCGTCCTAATTATTTGGTCCTCCTCAGCATCTGCCTGCAGGAAATGTTTATAGCCTTCCCTCAGCACCAATCTGTCCCATAGACATCAAATACTCTGACGTTAGATGTTTATAGTCGTCTTAGAGACGCGTGTGATATATGCTGAATAAACGGAAAAGAATTATGGCCATTGTATAGAATTAGGAGGGGCCCATGATGATTTTCTGCCACCCTCGTTCTCATTTCAGACAGTTATGGACCTAGGAATGGCAAAAAACAGCTGCTCCTCTGACCATAAAGCCCAGCAGTGAGCCCTTAATTGTTGCTCTGAGGAGAGGGAATAATTTTCACCCTGGCTTACCCTCGGGAAAAGGAGCGAAGGAAAGACGAGGGGGCAGCGAGGCAGCTCCAAGATGCTGTACGAATGGACAAAAAAGCAGAATGTGTGGAATAGAGGTGGGATATTCTCACTAAAGGTAGAAATAAAAATGCTAGCAGATTCCGATAATCAACCCTGATGTCTTAAAACCCGTCATCTAGACTGTATCCACCGGTGAACCTCAACAAACTGCAAAATGATCGAAACTTTATCTATTAATCCCATTCACACTAGTCTAAATTAATAATAATGTACAGTTCAAACATAAATGTCACCATTTTGATGCAGCACAAGCTGATTCATCCCTTTTCATGTTACAAAAATAAATGTGCAATACAATGATAAAATAAAACTTATTGGAAATTAATTCCAAAATGAGTATTTTAAGAAAAATGTAGTTTTTCAGTAAAATGGTAAAACAATTTATCATGCAAGGAAACTACTATAAACCACATGAATAACAGTAAAGTTTGTGCAAAACTTATTTTGTTTCTGCTTGACTTTTATCATCATGCTTTTATTTTGTGATAGAATGTAGGAGAAAATACAAAACTTTCAAAGCCGCTCTTTATTAGGGCTGTAGTGATACAATAATCTCGCGATACGATATGATACACGATATTCTGCCCACGATATATTGCGATATTCAGCAAACAATACAATTCAATACACTTTTGCGATTTTCTGAAAGATATAGAGGGACAGAGTGATTTGGTGACATTTTGTGACTGTTATAAAGTTGGATCGAATTAAATTAACTGAAAACTGATTAAAAGCACCAACTACACAATACCTGCTCTGGCTGGACACAGACTTAAAGTGGACAGCTGGACAAAATGAATCAAAGAAGTGGAGAGAAAACATGTTTCTTTTAATTGAAACAGTCCAAACTGTAGCTGACATGC
>CAEGAF010034379.1:0-14570 GCA_903067075.1 Micropoecilia bifurca | reverse complement strand
CCTTGGGTGAGTTTGTCCCACCCGTGCCAGATCAATAAAAATATTTAAACGACGACATAACTCCAGGGATATTTGTATTTGTACAAAAAAAAAAAAAAAAAAAAAAAAAAAGAAATCAAAACAGGAAGGCTTCAGGAGAAGAAGGAGGCTGCTTTTGCAGGAAGGGTGAAGCCGCAGCGATGAGCTCAGATACAGCAGAGCTCCAGTGATAAGCAGCGAGGCATTAGTTTGTGCTACGCACAGCTTCTTCCAAGGTGAGTAAACAGCATATAAGAAAAAGGTGAACTCTTTTCTTTTTCCCGTCGTTTTGCAGTAAGGCCACATCAAATTGAAAAAGTGTCCATCGTTTTTGTGTGTGTTTTTTTTATTCCTTTTCCTCCTTCTTTTTGGAAAACTCCAGGATATAAGCAGAGCACGTGCTGGAAGACGCCTCGCCGGGTGCAGTGAGCAACAGATATTAGATATGTGACTGGTCTGACTGTGTGCACAGTAAGAATATACAGTACTAAGGCTTACTAACGCTTATTACAATGAGTTTGACTTGTTTTTGTAACCAAGAAAGTCCTTTTTTTTTCTTCCTTTTTTTTCCCTCCACATTCTGCAGATGTTGCTATGGCTCCATGTGAGATGTACTGAAGCGTTTGCGTTCCAGGAGACGCGGTGACCACGCAGAGTATTGCAGGCAAGGCAAAAGGCGTTGCTTAAAGCTTTTTCTTTTTAAAGACTTCATAAAAACCAAAAGAGGATAAAAAATATAGGCCCCTCTGAGGTCGTCCCTCCCCCCCCAATAAAAACAAACATAATAAAAACCAACCTTCGCTTATGTGAATGAACAAACCCAGGCTTCAGATTTTGTTTTTTGTTTTTCTCCCCCCACCCGAAAGAAGACGTATCAAAAGAAAAAAAAAAAAAAAACAATCCAAAGACTGAGAAGCAGGCGTTTGATGTAAGGTCACATTAACATAAAAGGTTTGGGAGTTTGGACCTCAAAGTGGGGGGAGAGGGGGAGGCGAAACAAAGCCCACAAGCTCAGAGAAGGAATAGAAACTATTTGGTAACAAAAGTGTACTATATGTTTAATACAAAAAAAGGTATGGAGAAAAATGTACCTTTACTAAAGCTTATACAAGATCCTTGGTCCATAAAAACTATGTTATCGTCACGTTTTTTTTGTGTGTCCCTCGGCGTCCTGCGACAACAACAATACGCCCAGCCGAGGCTCGTGGGAGCTGATCAGCGTGAATCCAGGCGGGCCGATCCGCTCAGGTTGCCGTCGGCGTTGCGTTCAGGGTGGATGTATTGTTGTCATCGTCGTTTCTCACAGCTGAAGGAAGGTGATGGTGCTCTGAGCCTGCAGGAACGTCACTCGTTCCAAACACCGGGATTAAATAGGCAGGTCCCTAAAGTTAACCGCGGGGGGTCGTCACACACGGAGCTCTTCTGCTTATTCCCATTGGCCGACACCGTAGGTTGGTGATGTCGCTCCTTCAGTTTCGCTCCTTTCGGTTTTGCATCCCAAGCTAAAACACGCAGCACTCTACGACGAGTCAAGAGTTTGGGTTTGATTCCTATAGTCTGGCATGTTTTATACCCCAAGGTGTGTTTCGCTCTCAAGGCATGCTGTGTTGTGTGCGTTAGGACACCACGGCGGCGGCGGAGGACGAGGACGTGACCCCGGCGCCGGGGTTGCTGCTGGGGCCGTAGACGCCGGGGGCGGCGGCCTCCTGGCCGCTGTTGCTGTGCAGGCTGGCGTTGCCGGCCCGCAGGATGGCGCCGGCGGCGCTGCAGTGCGGCCTGGGGCCGGGCTCGGGCGTGTAGGTGAAGGTCAGCGTGGTGGAGTAGATGATGCCGTCGTTCCTCACCAGCGTGACGGGGACCTGGACGGGCTGCCGCACCCAGCGCCAGCCCTCGCGAAAGGCCGAGATGTCGGGCACCACGCACAGCATGCTCTCTGCACACCTGCAGGGGGCGCACAACAGGAAAGGCGTTAGCAGCCGTGGCCCCACGGACACGACCCCAAATTCGGGTTGTTTTGCTCGATGTCCGGGTCAGCAAAACAGCCGCGTTTCGTAGAGCAGCGGCTCAACTCAACTCAACATACATTAAAGATTTTATTTGACCTGAAAAGGCTTTTTACTAAACTGTAATCGTGTTAGCCACCGAGTACCGAGTGCTAGCTGCTGCTCTGCACTGTTCTATCAGAGCAGACCGAGGCACATTGAACATTTGCAAACAACAAAAATCACTCATTTCAAAATCACCCTCAAAACCATGAATGTCCGACTTACCCAGCCTTGCAAGAACAATAGGCGTCTGTGATCATGTCCACAGCTATATTTATGCTGAGGGTGTGAGGATCTGCTGTTTTCCTCATCGACCGCTAGCATTTAGCTGTGACGCCACAATGTTGGAGGCATCGTGGCTCAAACACCTTGATATCGTCCAAAAATGATGACATGAACTTGTTTAGTTCCCCTGTCCATGTCGTGGCTGATATTTTGTGAAAATCCGGCAGAAATGCTAAACTAGAAATACTCTGTAGTCAGTCGACGCCATGTTAACTAAGGCTTTGGTTGTGAGACATGTAGTCCGAGGGGCGTTTCTGGGTGGGGCCTGGTAAGGTCCATAGCAAAAAATAGCAAACGATCCAGGGTTCCTTCACATTTTCATCCAGACTTTTCCACCACTAACGAAAATTATTACAGGCAGGCAGCACCTCCCCCCCGCCCGCCCCCACTATGTTAGGTTCTTAGTGATGCAAAAAGGAGAAAATGGGAAATATTTGACAGTAATATGTAAAACAGACTGCTTTCTTTTCCTATATTTTCACAAAAAAGCATCCCCAGAGTAACTCCCCCACATTAATGATTTACTCTCGGCCTCCCAAATGGTGTTCAAAGAGCCACATCGTGTCCTTTCTCCGTAAATCTGAACTTACGTAAGAGGCTGAAAGTCCCGAAGGAGATTAAAGGTCTGGTGAAGAGCAATGTTGGGTCATTATTCTGGTATTTCTGAGGCTTTTGCAAGTGAATGGAGCAGCAGACATGTGACTCAGTGCTACTCTTCATTATGGATATATTTATTTTTCCAAATCCTGAGCTCATCTTACGTTGCTGCCTGATGGAGGCGTCTTTCAGTGACGTTCTCGCTCTGTTTGAAGCTTATATTTCACTTAAAGGACTCTAAGAGAGTCTTCTGCACAAGTTACATATTTCTTCTGTTTTTGCCTCTATGCTATACTTTAATATTTCAGATCATTCTATACATTTAATACCATGCACAAAGTAAATACAAGACAGTTTTCAAAATCGTGATTTGACTATCGTGATCCATCCAAACCACACCGTGCTGATCCTGTGTGAACATATAATTGCTTCCTTATTTAAATCATGAATTAACCAGGACTAAAACTTTTTTTTTTGGTTTCGTATCACCGTCATGCTCAGGACAGAAAACTGGCACCTAACAGAACCCTAAAAAGCTTTAAAAAGAACCTGTAAAACAACGCGAAGCAGGCAAACCACGGCATCCACAAACTCTCCATCATTATAATCCAACAATAGAAGGTAAAAATACATTTTTTGCCACCGTGTCGTCTTTTTGTTTTACGCATTTCCTCTCTTTACAATCCAGAAAAGCAACGACCGACCTGTACATGGTTTCAGCCTCGACATCTCCGAACCAAACCCTCAGATTGGGCGTGAAGTTCTGCCCCGTCAGCTCCAGCATGGCGACGTCTCCACCGCCGTTGAGCTGCAGGGGGCGGACAAGACCAGACGAGTTTCAAAACACGCTGGCTCTGAGAAAACGCCGCACACCGCGCCGAGCCGAGGCTACCTGTAAGCTCTCTACCACAGGCACAGGGGTGACGGGTGAGTGGACGGGGCCCATGCCCTCGTAGAAAGTGTACTCTGCCTTGTCCGTGCTGATGATTGTCCAGGAGGCGCCGTCGTTGATCATCTCCTTGTTTGGTTCCTTTGGGCATGGAGTGGCCTGGCGGGGAGGGAGGAGGAAGGTCAATGGGGATTCGAGAGAGATACCCGGTGTGATTTTTGGCGTTGTGTGCAGAGGAAATGGTGGCACAGACTTGAAACTGGATGATCCTTTCTTGGGAAAGGCACAGGTACATGCGCTCCGTGTCCTTCAGGTAGAAGGCACACTTGTGCAGCTGGGAAACCGGGTCGTCGGCGTCCAGCAGGGCCGTCTGCTTGTCGACTTTTCGAATGATCTCGAAGGAAAACAAAACAGAAAGGAGCAGATAAGCCGAGCGAGGGATGGATGTTATGATATAGCAAAAGGACAGCAAAAACATTTAGGAAGAAAAAAAAAGGGGGGGATTACTTTTTGATTCCAAAAGTTTAACACACTGGTTAAAGTTTTATACTGCTTGTCAGACTGCAACAAGAGTTTAATGTGTTTTATTAGGATTTTCTGTGATAAACCAACAAAATGTTGATCGTAATTGTGAAAAGAAAGGAAAACAATATAAAAGTTTTACTTTTTGGTGTGTCTGTATTCTGTCCCAGTCAATTACTTGCAAAAAAAAAACAACTACTGCAATTTTAGCTGCAAGCAATTTGAAACCCAAACTGTCAGTTGTGAGGATCTAGAGACTGAAATCCTTGTCAGTTCTTCCAAAAAAAAAAAAAAAGCTCAAACTCAAACTGCATGAAGAGTGTCTGAATATTTCCTAAAGGCATTAGTTCTTGACTTTGACTAGGCCATTCTAACACCATTTTGCTGCATCCCTGCCTGAAAGCTGGCGATGGTTGTCCTGCTGAACAACCATCTGATGGTTGCACTTGATTTTATTTAGGGGCATCAGAATAAAGGGCACTATATACAAATGCAGCACTTTTCAGATTTTTATTAGAAAAACATTTTGCAAACCATGTAAAGTTTCCTTCCACACGACAACTATACACTACTATGTGATGTTCTATCATAAAACTCTGAAAATGAACTGAAGTTTGTGGAGCTAATGTGATAAAATTGGAAAAAAAGTACAAAAGGAACAAATACTTTTGAAAGGCAATGTAGGTCAGAAGAAAACGAGGCTAACAAACATAAATAGATGGAAGAAAAGACTAAACGTCAGTTCACCTCTCACAATAACATGAGTCATGCAATGAGTGAAAGAAAAAACAAGGCTGACTTTGTCTAAGAATGATTATTTGAACAAAATAAAAGTCCAACGTTTATGAAAACGGGGGAGAAATAAACTCCTTTTATGCCAGAAGAGAAGAAGATTGACGGCTCTGTGCAGCCTGATGATTAAAGAACAATGAGAAGATCTAGTTTCCTCAGTGTGGAAAACAAAGACGGGGTAAAAACTGTTTACAAATATATATTTATATATATATATATACATATATATATATATATATATATATATATGTATATATATATATGAAAGAACATGGCATGATTTTGTGGGAACAGTCAGTCTGGTTTTGACATGTTTGGACAGAGGCAGGTCGGCAGCATCACTCAGACTCCATTTGTGCGTGTTGGCGGAGGAGCAGCAAAATGTTCGCCTGTTTCTGTTGCAGTTTGGTGCTTTTCATGTTTTCCCCTGATCTCAATTGAGATGGCTCTTCTTTATTATTATTATTATTTATTTTTACCAGTCTGGGCAACGCCATGCCGGTGACCGAGCACACCAGCTTGACCGTCTGGCCGTAGTGGATGTAACCGTCTCTCACAGTGAACTCCTCTCCTTCTGACTCCTCGTCATCCACTGGAAACGCAAAGAAACGACCGATCAGAGCTGCCGCTTCACGTTCCCCACGCACGCACACACACACACACACACACACACACACACACACACACACACACACACACACACACACACACACACACACACACACAGTCACTTCAGTTCCATCTCTCAGTCACACATCGTCATGTTTGGGTGAGGGCGACTCACACAGGTGGATGTAAAAAGCCCCCCATTGCTGGGAGCTGGCGTGGAAGTTGCCCCCCTCCACGTGCAGGTAGCGCGTGCTGACCGTTTGGGAGCGCAGTCGGTTGAACAGCGCCACCTTGGTCCCTGATGCGATGCACACTGCGGGCGAGAACAGACAGGCTTACGTAAGGAGCCACCGGGCGACAACAGGTGTAAGAAACAGCCAGGCGAGCGGCGGCTGCATCTCACAGCAGCTGCAGGACAGACAGATACAGTTGATTTAACGATGCTGCCCCCTGGTGGTTAAACTAACTTACATTTTTTCCCCTTCGCATTAAATTGTCATTATTTACAAAATCTTGCAAAGTTGGAATTTTTAATGGACCTTTAATGCAACCTTTAGAGCAACTTTGCATTAAAAGTGTCATTATTTATCTAATGACACTTCATGACAACTGTCATAAACATCCATAAAGACTCCTTTATGTTCATGACAGATGATATGTCATGACAGTGTCATGTCAGTCTTATGCACACCCCTTCAAAAAAGTGTTACCGCAATTTTTTTTTAAAGAGGAGAAACTTAAGAAGAAATTATAATTCTAGCTTTTCCCTTAAGAATTATTTTTCTTAACATGCGCATAAGCGCTGATGGGAAGATTTACGACTCTACTTCATTAAGACTGTTGAAACAATCCGCCCAAACAGGTTCCAGACAATTAATGATGCCACAAACCTGAGGGAAAGTCTGGTCTGAACACAGAGCTGGTCCCAGTGAAAAGCACTAAAAGCTTTCTGCTAGAAAGAGGAGCTTGTTTTTACACTGGAAAAGCTCAGAGGCACTAAAGTGAATCATTGACAGGAAACGATGTTGAAGATGTAAATTTAAACTCAATGTTTGTATTTTACAGAGTTAAAATGTCAAGAAAGTAATGAAACAAATCTTTCCCCCCCTCATTTGAAAACCTTGTTAGGTGTTAAAATACTGCACTGTTGTTAGAATTATGCAACTAATAGCATATTTTATTGTTTTTATTTGTATTTGGGTGAGGGTGGGGGGGTCCTTCTTAACTCAAATATGAGCAGAATGTTTCATTTTGCTCGTTAGCAGAATAAAATACTGAATAATTGTTTCAAATTTAAATCAATTTTGTTAAAACTATTTGGCTCCAAAACATTTCATTTTCTCAGATAAAACTTACTTTGGTGCACATTGTCTTAGGAAATGGATGACATGAAACAGTCAGTTACAGTTGTATTGTGCAGTTTTCCAACCAAAGTATACAGAGCTGCAAGGTAATATTTCGAGTTAAAAGCAGTGAAAAGGACATTTATAAAGATAAAATCTAACCAAAGAGGTCAAAACAAGCTCTAGAAACCTGGAGAGCATCTCAAAAAAAAAAATCGCAGTCTGCAGGAGAAATCCCGAAAAACAAACAAAGTGCTGACTTGTTTTTGCTAGGAAAGTAAAATATGTTGTAGCATCAAATGTTTCACTAACACAGATTCGACGATTGTCCTCCATCTGTGAACCGACAGCAAAGACAAAGACACACAAAGAAAGAGGAAACTCGTAAAAACTCACGGTCAGCGTTTTTGAGGGACTGCTTCTTTTTGGAGGGCTTGGAGATGACCTTGATCCTCTTGCTGAGGAAGACGCCAATGTCTGCGCTGTTGCCATAGAACATCTTGACGGACAACATGAAGTGCTTTCTCTTGTCAGAGTCGGATATATACAAGGTTTTGGCTGTGCAATAATTCTGAGGAGAAATTGTGAATCATTCGATTATTTTTGCTCAAACTGCAAAGTGAGCTGATAGGTCAGCAACAGATTTATGCTTTTGTGTTCATTTATCTGCCGCTGGAGGTTTAGATAAATCCACTGAAAGCTCATATCTAATGTTTGTTTGAATTTACTCAGAATCTCCTTTAATATAATCAGCTGCAAGAGTGAGTGAATCCACAATTCCTCTTATAATCTTCATTAGACTTTCTTCCAATGAAGAACATTGGTTAACCCAATAAGGTTGTCAGATTGTGAAGGCTGCAATTTGCCACGATTCCTTCATTTCAGCTTGCATATATAAGATTCACACTGTGCGAATCTGGAGGAATCCAGAGTTAACCCTTTCTTCTTCTGAGCATCTTTTTGTGTAGTTTGTACCTTTCCCTCTAGGTTGAGCTGTTGCATTTCTTGGTCGCTGTTGCCGATGCCGATGAAGGCACACGGCTGCGACTCGTGCTCGTTGCAGCCGTCTCTCTCCATCTGCTCCTTCTTTTTCTTCCAGCCGCTGCCCATCAGGTAGACGCAGGGAGGAGGGCAGAAGAACCTGGAAACAATGAGGCGTGTGGCATGTTTTTTTTGTTTGTTTCTCAAAAGCAGCTCTGTTTCCAAGACAACCTTCTCTAAATGCTTTTGAGCTTTTAAGAATCAACATTTATTCACGTCTCGAATATAAAAAATAATTATTTTAAGTCAAATACGTGGAATTGAAATTAAACCAAATATTGTGCATCCTACTTCACACCAGTAGAGGGCAGTCTAGTGTCATCTCTCGTACAGTGGAAAAAAAAATCTGGTTCAATATTTTTATCTGCAACTTTATTTCAAAAGTTGTTGCACTTTGCGGTGCAGACACACAAACACACATACACGGACACACACAAAATTTCAAAATAAATTTGACGTTTTTTGTCCTTCACAAATAAACTGTCGAAAAAGAAGAAACCAGCTCATTACTAGATGAACTTGGTTCATGTGGAACTGGAGAGCAAGTCGTTTCGCAACTCCAGACTCCGTCTCTGTGGGTGTTTGTCTACTTTCACCTCCTATAAAAAGCACAGAAGAGCGAGAAGCGGCGAGAAGAGGGAGGGGGAGGGGGGGGGGGCTTTAAGGTTCTCCATTCACCTCCAGTCTTCAGCCCCATGTGTAAAAAACCCCCCAAAAAAACAGAGAGTCATGCAGAGAGGTGCAACTTGATAACAACAAAGCAGCATCCTGCAAAGTCCTGCTGGACAAAGACCATTATCTTGAGGAATTCATCTTTTTCCAGCTCTTTGTGGTTGGCGTCCAACGTTTGGTTTGCCAAGAGATAGGCGGCCTGATGAGATTTGCAAGCAGTGTCGCAAGCGAAGCCAAAAAAAACGCAGCAGAGCCGCAGAGAGCAGCGGAATGAAGACGCGCAGCGTTTCGGGGGGGAAGGAGGCTATAAAAAGTTGCAACAAGGGGTGGAAAGGTGAAGCGCAACGTTTCAGGAAGGGTTTGAGGAAGGAGAGAAGAGTTCAAGAGAGCGGAGTTGAAGAAAAAAACAGGAGGTGTTGCATCAGCTGCTGACTGAAGTGCAGTTACATGTGTTGCATGGAAGATGAGTTGAAAAGTTTGACGGCAGCACAGGCTCTGCAGCTTAGATCCAACCAATGAAATTCCTCCCGATTTCCCAAAACATTCCCTCTGGAGGAGTTCGACTTCCAGCTCTAGCTGCCTTCAGCTCGATGCGTTTTCCATGCTCTCCGTCGAGACTGATCAGTGCAATGCCTGAAGGAAAACGTTGGTTTGTTTATGTTCATACGATAGCTGATGGCCGAGAGGTGGCGAGAGGTTCTCCAGTCCGTCACACGGCAACAATTAACACTTTTACTTCAAAAAAAAATACTGGAAAATCAAGTATGAAACAGTTTCGTTTAGGAGATTACGCAAACTGGAGCAGAAAAACACAGACCTGGATATTGCACAAACTAAAAATTTTTTACCATTTAACGCACACATTCATAACACAAAGAGTGAAACATTCCAAGCTTTTATTTTCTGGTAGTTTTGATCACTTTGGCTCATAGATGAATCAGATTATCGCACACAGAAACGACCCGCTTCTGGAAAGTTGGTTCAATTCCGTTTGTTTTGCATTAATGCGGCGTAGAACGGAGGCAATCAGCTGAAGTCTGATGGGAGGAAACACGAGCTGCTCTAAATGATCCGTATAGACGTTTGCATTGACTGTGGCCCAGGTCTGTCACAATAATTGATAAATCAATTAATTGCATGATAAAGTAAGACAAAGTCAATCATTTCCATGGGCATAATCTATTGTTTATATATTTTTCCTTTCTTTCTGGACGATAAAAGTCTTCGGTTTGGTACTTTTGGTCTAAGCTAAACATTTTTTTTTAAGGAAAACTTAAAACTTCCTTGCAGAGACGTCAAAATTAATTTTATTTTTAACGTTTTGTTTATTTATTTTGGATATTTAAGATGTCTTCTAGTTCCAGTGTTAAATGTTCTTCACAATTTAAAGTTTTTTGATCCTTCAGAATGTCTTCTTGCGATATTAGCATGTCATTATCATTGAATTGCTTAAAAATGTTCTCAAACCAACAATATTATTGATTATCCCGATAACTTCTGGGACAATTTATGTGAAGACGAAAGTTTGCACGCTAGTTTTCTTTTGAGGTGGACAGAATCGGTTTTGCACACAAGCAACGGCCGACTGACGATCTCCAAAAAAACGAAGGAAATCAGGGGCGATTTATTGGTGCACCTCTGATCGTATCCTTTCAAATACTGTGTCAAAGAATTCCTTTGTCAATTGCGAAAATGATTTTTTGCAGCTCTACATCTGAGTCAAAACCTTCTTACTTATAGAGCTTTATTAGGCGTTTCATCTACAATATGGGAGAAACGAAACGTTTGGGGAAGAAATTATTTTTGTCCATACTAAGAAACCCAGACGAGCTCAAACTCCACGCAGAAAAACTGGAGATGCGAGTTTTGTTTTCAGCATCCCGAGGACGAACTAATCCATAACACCCAGTCTGTTAATCCCTCTAATGATCGCCTGATCTTTTCAGAGATGTTGGGGGTTTTTTACACGGGTTTACACGGTGACGGCTGCTTTCTCACGGCAGTGTGGCGTCCGAGTGCGACGATCGTTCAGAGAGAGAGGAAGAGAGCCGACGTCGATCGGGGGGGCTCACCTTTTCTCATTGCCGTAGGATTTCTGTGCAACTTTTGCATGCAGGATCATGACGGTTTGGTCGCCTCGCTCCTTTAGGTAATTCCTCATCGCTTCTCTGCAAAACAAAACAGAAACATTCAAGTTTTATCACCGACATACTTCGTCACTTGAGAGATAAAGGTTTTTTTTTTTTTGTTTGTTTGTTTCCTTTGGATTAGAGTTGCAATGATTCATCAAAAAGCGTACAGGTTGAGAAAAAAGGGAAAAAACCGAAGCGAATGCACAAGTGCCACACGTGTAATCAGACTGAGGTGAGGAAACGCATACAGTGAACTCAGGATGACCCAACAAAAGACTCGAGTGCTTGCCAAGAAGTTCTGCTCTCCCCCAGATGTGTCCGTGTGGGGGTGGGCTGAACTCTCAACGCCTGGCTCAGGGGGACGGAGGGGAGCGAGAGACGGGAACGAGGAGGAGAAACAGAAGATGTAGCGAGAGAGAGAGAGACAGAGAGGGGAGTAATGGAAGGATAGAGAGGGGAGAAAAACAACAACAAAGCTGACCTCACCAGCAAAAACTTCTTGTTTTTTGGAGTTTTTTTCTCATTCGGAGCTTCTTGCCTCTTAAAAGGCACAGATCGTGTTTAGATGGAGACGCCGCATCACACCTTGACTCAGGCTGCACACATGAACAGATGTCAGTGACACCTGACACGCCACACACACACACACACACACACACACACACACACACACACACACACACACACACACACACACACACACACACACGCCGTTCCAGTCTGAAACGTTAGGCTCAGAGCTGGAGTTCGACAGAGTCTTTGTTATGAAAAGTATGGGGCCTCCTCAGAGTTCACTCTAATGACATTTTTATTGGATATTTCCATCTGACAGCAAAGCAGAATTTAGCAATGTCTGAATTACTTACGGGCCGAATCTTATAAATAAAAACCGGCAGCTGAACTGATCTGAACCCTCCATTTATCAGGGTCCCTAAAAGGATTTATCTTAAATTCTTAAAGAAATATTAACTTTGCAGATTTTTAGGTCCTTCATATTAATTCAAAAAGGCAAACATACTAAGAACTGGAATAGAAAACCTGACAAAAAACACAAACAGGAAGGAAGGACAAAATTAAGGGAAAATGGGAGGAAGGGTAAAGAAAAGGGAAGAAAGGACAAAGGAAGGACTGAAGGAAGGAAAGTTTGTAAAACACTGCTTTAGACAACGGGATGTGAAAAGTCTGTGAATAAGATTTTTTTTCCCAATGCTTACTTTGTTAATTCTTTAAAGAAATCACCAACAGGTGTTTTTTTTTTTTTTTTTTTCAAACTTTGTCTTGGGTTTGTGTGAAACCTATAAAGGTCAGGGACTGATGTTTCCATCCCTTCACTGTCTGACAGATTCAAATACCATCGCTTAGTTAGAAAAGGATGCAGCTGTCCTGAGGTGTTAAAAAAAAGAATATAAGTTTGTATTCATATCTTCAGATCTTCCTCCAGAAAACTGCATGCTGCTAGAATAAGAAACTTGTGTCAGCTTGGTTATGTGCAACACCCCTTGGCTTTTGGTTAACGCCGTTTCACTGCTCAAGAAACCAAACCAGAACCAGACCGCCGCAGCGGCACTCGCCTATCGAGACAGATCAGCTGTAGTAAAAAAGGAAGCTTTCCCTCCGAGGGTTGTTATCCAGACCCTTCATGGTTTTGATTTTGTGATTGTTGCGGCATGTAATTACAGATTTTCCTGCATTTTCTTTCTTTAAAGGTTCAGCCAAAGTTGCATTTTTTTAAAGCTTTATTTTTGCCAAAACATGATCTTACAAACATTTTGAAATTGATGCACAAAACCTTCCCAAAAAAATGTATGAAGATTTTAATTTATATTTTACATGCAAATAACATTTCTAAGTACCTTCTTGAAATGGCAGGTCTTAATACAAATCAAATCCTGAACCTTTCAGCTTCTGTTCCACAAAATAAAAGCGTAGAAGGGCCGTGACGCTGACTCCTAGTTGAGTCCACGAGTGTCGGCTAAAACGTGGTACAAGGGGAAAACGTTGGTCAACATTTTGGCCAACTTGTTGCTTTTATTTGCAGCAAAACGCATGCACAGTAAAAAGGTACAAAAAAACCTTTTTACTAAAAATAATTAATTTACAGAGATTTCCACAGAAAGGTTACAAGTTTGGATCCTAGAAAACAAGGCTGTCAAAGCAGATTATATAAATATATATACACACATACATACATAAAAATAAAAAAAAATCTGGTCAAATCTGGTGTTTCTAGGACGAACTGGCTGATAAACCGTCTCTCACTCCGAGCATCAAGTTGTGTCTCCTTTAGCGCAAAAGACGGAAGGAGAAGTGAGACAGTGACCAGCGCACACAAACCAACTTCCTGTGGAAAACTAGAGTGTAGACAAACAAAAAAAAGACATGTTCTTGAAATTTAGCATGCAAAATTATAAACATGCATCCAATTTTTTTAAGGAAATTAAGCACAAATTGTTTAGAAAGAACCCTTCCTATCACCCCGCAGAAAGTATGAATCAAGTTTGTCAGAGCAGAGCAAAGGGAAAAAACAAAGTATCGCAAATAATCTGATGCACTAGCAGAATGACAGGAAGGAGAGCTGTAATTTTTTGGGGTCTAAAGGAAATTTGCATGTTTATTCTAAGAGAAGAAACTTCAGCAGAGGCAGCAGAGGAAGGGAAACAGAGAAATGGAGAACAGATAAAACAAATAAAAAGGGAAATGCGCAAGAGGTGAGACCACCAAAAAAAAACTGTCAAACACATACGAGTTAAAAAAAAACCAACAAACAAAAATAAAACAGAAGGACTGTGGTCTGCGCGTGTGTGTGTGTGTGTGTGTGTGTGTGTGTGTGTGTGTGTGTGTGCGCGTGTGTCGGCAAAGGTAAGTTAAATGAGTCTTGAGATGAAGAGGAGCAGACGAGGCATCTGGCCTTTCATCCGCAACAACAGCTAAAACATAGTGGGACTGTCCCTGTCCCTCACCCCCCCCCCCCCCCACACACACAGAGAGTGGGCACCTTTTTACAGTCATGCACAGTGAAAAAGCTCAACTAGCTTCAGAAGCCAAGCTGATTGAACCTCCCAAGCCTTAACGGCTATTGAAACAAAAATTTTTGCTGAGCAACAAGGGAAAACATTTTTAACATTTTCAACACCAACTGATGTCAAAAGCGGTAGATTTTTCCTTCATCAGTTTATTTGTCTATCGGCTTGTGACGTTCTGCATCTGCCCAACCAACTGAGCTCAAGTGTGGTGCAATTAGTGCTGTAGCTATCCGATATATTGGCAATCTAATACTGTACTGAACAGTGTTGTATAGTAACGAAGTAAAAATACTTCACTACTTTACTTAAGTATATTTTGGAGTACTTCATACTTTCCTCGAGTACGAAAATTTTTGATAACTTTCACTTTTACTTCACTATATTTTCGAACTTAATTTTGTACTTTTACTCCGATACATTTTCAATGTGTGGTTTAGTTACTCGTTACAAAAAAACAAGAGAGAGAAACGCTCACGTTTTGACCCCAACTACTGATTGACTGCTACGAAGTAGGTAGCCCACTTACCTGGGTTTGTTCATCACCACCAATAGGAAACACCCATAGACATAATATAATATAAGAGCAGACCTCTCATTGGCTG
>CAEGAF010034373.1:0-22805 GCA_903067075.1 Micropoecilia bifurca | reverse complement strand
TCTGAAGGAGAATATATTAGACCAAGCATGCTTGAGTCCGGTGGGAAATGTACCTGATGTCAGAGAAGCGTTAATTACATGTGAGGCTGCTGAACTTAGTAGGAGCTATTGAGTGGAGTAGATTAGTAGGAAAAAGGTCCAACGCAGATGTAGTATGATTACATGTGTGACGTTTATTCACACTTTCCTCAGTCCGAGGGCTAAGTGAACAAAATGATGCTGTAGGACTTCTGCTTCCTGAGTTAAAGACACTTTTGATTAGGGGAGGTTTGGTTAGTTTGGTAAACTTTGTTCTTGTATCTGAATCTGTGAGTGGCAGGGAGTTAAGTAGACTTTTTAAGTTCTAAGAAAATAATTTCTGGCTGTCCAGAGACAGATGACAACATAGCCTAGAATCTTGTTAGATCTGCAGGATTTTTTTGGGATTTGTAGCATTTCCTATTTGCAGCTCGGACGTTGCTACGCAGTGAGTGGAGGGCATCATTGAGCCATTGAGTGGGTTTGGTGGATAGAGGACAAGGACTATTTAAGCAAGAGCGCAATGACTCTTTGGCATCAGTAACATTGAGAATGTGCTGGAGGTTTGAAGAGCAGGGGGTCGAAGCAGGATCTTCCCAGGAGAGTCATCAGAAAAGTGCATAGTGAAAATGAGATTTAGTTCTTTGGTAACCTTGTGAGTTGGAAGACTGTGGACCAATTGTAGCTCAAACAAGTGAAGTGATGATTGAAAAATTTGATGAGTCATGATTGCCAAGGTGTAAAGTCGCATCATCAGGAACAAGGGACAGAAGAGAGCAAAGTGTCTACTGCTTCTAGAAAGTCATTGAGGTATCCAGCAGGGTGATTTTAACCTGTGCAGGATGGGACGGTGGTCCAAGCTGACGCATTTGTTTATGAGTATCAGTTGGTCGTATTTCCATTTGTTGGAAATTAGCAGGTCCATTTCACCACCATACCCAAAGAGGGATAGGAAAATGTGTGGTTCGTCACATCTTTGGTGCAAATAAGCCAAAGCATTGTGCTGCTGAGTTTTGTGAGGACTTTAAAGAATAATATACATTAACTGGTTAGTATCCGTCATATTTTCTGACGACAAAGCACCACCCTTCCCACTTCTAGCGTTTTTGAAGTCGATGCTGGGGGCGAAAAGAAATAGTTTTCACTCTGTCCTCTTAATTGCCTTGGCTAATGGCTCTTTTATTCAGGAAATTTGTTTCCTATTACTTCATTCAACCTTGTCATGATAAATGAGTAATGGCACTGTTCATTCTAAATGAATGAATATTCCATCAATACCGCCGCTGCTTCGGCAGCCATATTGTGCTGTTCGTTTACATTAGCCTCCATTGGTGAAAGTGATTAAGATATTAACTGAATCACAAAACAGGAAGGCACAACAGAAAAGGATCTTCCTACAAAACACTTGCAAAATTGTCTTCTCATTTCACATGATAACCACAGAATAAATGACAACAAACTACATAACATAGCAATGTGGTGTTCAACTGTTCAGTTAGCCAAGTCAGAGATTCCCAAACTGCGGGGCGCGCCCCCTAGGAGGGGCACCGTGCCATTGCAGGGGGGGCAAGGGATGGATGAAGCCAAAAATGCCAAAAGCAATGAAAAGATGTGCATTAAAAGACCTTAACAGAGTTCCAATGTTAGTTTACTTAATCAGTCAACAATGTCTGCAGCTCAGAGCAACCAAAAGTAATCTTAATCTCCCACCGCTATCAAAAGTTCTCCATTACAGATTAGACTCTAGCTCCTTCAAACCTTTTTGCAGAACCTCGCCTAAAATATTCTCCTGATCTAACCCATTAGTTTCCCGTGTCTCGCTGAGCCACAAGAAATGAATATATTGCACTGTCTGTCATTCAGGAGACTCAGGCCTTAGCGCATTGCAGGCTTTGATCTTTTTTAATGCCTGAATGTTGACCTCTGGGACACTGGATAGAGGTCTAGGCTAGACATCCTCAATCAACTTCATGCAGGTAATGAGCCACGGAACCATAGGCAATTATGCGAGCGAGTTGAGCTGCGTTTTAGATTCGACTTATTTTAGATAAAAGTACTAAAACCCAAACATAAAAATTAGTTGTTTTTTTTATTGGACCCTGCTGTTACACATGAGTTGCATTAATAGATTCAAAAAAGGGGCTGAAGATTATTTTTAGAAGTCTCGCGCTGAGGAGCTTTGATTTATGTAATTCGCTGAAGGTAAAGGGAGGAGTTGAGATATGTAAATGTAAATATACTCACAACCAGAGATGAGCACTCTGTGCACAATTCTAAATAAGGCACATTTAGTTTTTTCTTTGTTTTTTTAACCTACTAGCAGTTTTGGCTAAGCTAAAGCAAAATGACATTTCCCCATTTTGCAGCGTGTCTGCATGTAGCAAGGCGAAGAGACAGAGTCAGAGCGGAGCCTCAGAGAGGGGAAAGGAGCTTGAGTGAGACATAGAAAATCTACGTCGTCACAAAGTCACGTGACCGCCGAGTTTCCTTGGAGACAGCAGCAGTGTAGTACATTGAGATGCTCGCCTGCTCAGTTGAGGACAGATTAGGCATCTGGCAGCAGCAGCAGCAGCAGCAGCAGCAGCAGCAGCAGCAGAGGTTGGATGTGTTTTGCCACCGAGGCAGGCGCTCTCTCTCCCCGCAGAGGTAAGTCTCGGATCTCGTCCTTTGACTCCAGCTGCTTCTAAGGCGATTTGATGACCAATAAACCATTTTTTTTATTTAACTGTTTTCCATAATGTTTTTTTTTTCATGGAGGACAGAAATAGCATGTGCAAGGTTCAACGCTCACACTTTTCCTTTTACTCTCCTGATGCAAAAATAGTGGAAAGTTGTAGCAAATGGCTTTGATGAAAGAAGTGAGCAGACGACTTATTCATGTGTTCCTGTTTAAATGTTTTTATTTACTTCTGTTTTGTTTTGAAAGTAGAATAATGAAAGAAAAAAACCCTGCATGATGCTATTAACAACAGTATTGTCATATATCTATAAATTCCTGTGTCAGTACAGAGAAGTTCTCCACAGGGCTCTGCCTTCTGTGTCATAGTGAGAGATGTAAATAAAACCAAACAGAATCGAGGCTAATAACTACAAGGTGCAGATTCAGAGGATGCAAATCCAGAGATGTGCAGACCTCTGCGTTTTTGTGAGCGGCTGCTGTTTTGATCCGTTAATGAGACTCCGCGCCCTGAGAGTTCGAGTCCTGGCGAGCCCCGACGCCAATCCAGACACCATATGGGCCGCGTTGCTTTGTTTACTCTCTCAAATTACCTCCCACAATGTCACCTTCTACTGTTTTATTGGTGCCGTTTTGTTTTTTTTCCCCTAGACTTGTGGTTTAATTAGAATCCTTGTTTGTTGTTGTTGCTCTTGCACTTGTTAATTAGAGTTGAGCTAATTGCCTAAAACATCTAAATCAGTTGCAGGAAAGTTGATTATATCACAGCTTTCCTTTTTTTTGGTGCACCACATTCTGTGGGTTTTAATGATTCCTCTTCCTACCTCTGCTCTTACGTTCTTACTTACAGCTGGATGAAGCTGAAGTTAGAATAGCTTGATTTATGATTATTAATAAAAATGCAAATTGTTCTCCTCCCGTTCCTGGTGTCAAGCAGTATAGACCTCTGCGGCGTAGCATTAAAAACCTCTAATCTTGTCTTGTTTTAGTCAGCCGAAAGCAGCGACCAACAACATGAACGACACAATGCTCATGTCCTCTGGTGCACCCACTCCTACCAAAAGGTAAGCTTTTTGACAATATGACTGCAATCTCCCCCATAACTGACTATACAAGGACCAGATTTAAGGTACTCCAAAGTTTTGGAGAGTTTCAAAACTGATAAAATATTATGCTGTGATCTTTTCACTGCAACACCAGACCAGAATTTTCCCTCTCAGTATGAGCATAAAGAGACCTAGCATCCTGCTGTCCTAACCAGTCAACTAGCTAAAGAAGGCTTCCATGCTTAGCCATGAATGATGAAAAGTTACCCAAAAAAATCAGTTTATTTTCAGTCACACACACACACAAACAGTTCTGGCATTGAAAACATCACTCTTATTAAGATAACTAGAGATATTAGATCATAAATGACAAGCTAAGATGATATCTGTTAAGCTAGTGAGTTTAGGCTAGTTAGCTGCTAGCTATGACAGGGTTGCAATTGCATACAATCAAACTTAAATTTGTTTTCTTGGGATATTTTGTGATAGGTAAACACAAAACAGCACGTAATTGTAAATTCAATAGTAATGTTGAATGGTTTCAACAATTTTTACAAAGCAAAATCTAAAAATGTGTCAAACAGAGAACATTTTGGATCTACATGCCAAATATGTGGCAAAAAAATAGTACTGCACATCAATCCTGAACACATGATCCCCAAGGTAAAAGATGGTGATGGCAGCATTATGCCGGTTGTTTTTTTTTTGTTTGTTTTTCACTTGTTTTAGAAAAAAATACTAATACATGAACCTAAAATTATACATGGTTTTCAACTTTTTTTCTTTTTTTTCTTTTTTTTTTTTTTTTACAAATGTAGATATTAGTCCAAAATGGAACCTTTTGGGCCTACATTGTAAATGTGTGGCAAAAAACACAACATCCTCAGCATTGTGCCATCAGGATGGCTGTTTTTTTACATCACTCTTACGTCGCTACATTACATCCCAAAAAGTCTTAGTAAAATACCTCAAGGTTTGGGATTGTATTGTGAGAAAAAGTAAAAGGTTCAGGGGTTTTTATGAATACCTCTGATGCACTTTATCAACTTCTTATGAATGCTTTACTCTGTAAAGAACAGCTCAGCAAAATTGTGTGGTAACGTGCCCATGAAAGCAAGCAAGCATAAATCTTTGCTTAATTTTATATCAAAATTCCAAAGTCAATATAATGTTTTTGCAGCAGCAGGACTACATCTGATTTTTCTGTTAACTTTTACGGTCAATGATATCTAACCATGACTTTTTCTTTTGTTTTGTTTTGTTTTGTTTTGTTTTACTCACAGTTACTCTAAAAATTATGATCGCAGTTCTGGCCTCAAGACGACAAATTACCTCCATAAGTCACCCCCAAAAAATCCATATAAATCCTTTTTAATCACTCCTGAATTGAGCCCGCTCTTAAAATAGACGACAGATTGTCTCTGATCAGAATGAGAACAGCAAATCATACCCCCTCTCTGCACATATTTTTGCCTCCGAGCAGCGTGACCTTCCGGGTGTATTTTTAGTTAGAAAATATGCTCTGCTGTCACAGTGAATTTGTGATCACGTCTACCTAACGGGATGACATGACAAAGAGATTGTGATGGAGCCGGATGGAGCCTGGTCGCTCTAAGAGCCTCCTCTCATTTCAGTCCATCTCGTGTGAGAGCCTGGACTCTGGCATCATTATTTACTCACAGCGGGTAGCGAAGCTCTGTGGTTATGAAGCCGGCGACGGAGCAGAGCGCTCTGAGGGGAGCTGAGATGTACCCCGTCCTCTCCCCACAGGTCTAGATTCTCCCCGTCTTGTGTGCGCCGTATCGCTCCTGCAAATCTTTCCGGCAATTTTGTGCTCCTGAGATCAGAGCGCTCAGAGACTCGGGAGCTGCAAGACGACGACTTGGTCGGAAATCTGGGGGGAGACCGTGAACGAAGGAAGGGGGTGTGGAAGTCTCAGGCAGAGTCATCAGCCTTCGCCAAGGACTTTGTCAGCTGAAGGGCAGTTGGAAAACTAGACGGGGGGAGGAATAAAAAATGAAATCCATCAATTTAAAATATGTTGGTTATTTTTTTTTCACTTAATCTTCAACATCTAACCATCAAGCCAATCATTCATGACATTAACCTTTGATTTAGATGGTTATTTCTGACGGCGCGGCGCTGGTTTGCGTCACGCATCCAAACCGATGGAGGTCAGAGGATGGGTTCGTGTTGCAGGAAAGGCGATTCTCTCCCGAGGTTTCTCTCACTGTGGCGGTAGCGCAGAAGCCCAATAACCTTTGTCTTGACATTTTGCTCTGTGAGTCAGCGCCGCTGTGTGAAGATGACACTCGCGGAGGATGTCGTTGCCTCGGAGGGGTCAAAACAGCTGCACATCTGCCATTTGAAGGGCAAAAGCAGCACACGAAATCACACCGTAACTATTGCATTGGTAATTACTTCAACCATTGGTTGTGTTGTCATTTTTATTCATTTGCTTGACTAATTTGAGTAATCTGTAGTCTTATTGATCACTTCTTAAACCCCTTAGCAGCTCCTAACATCTGTCATGCTGAGAAACTCGAGAAAAAACAAAAACAAGAAGCACATTAGAGCAACTAGCATCTAAAATAAGAAGTATTTGATGAGTTGAAGAGACGACATGAAGGATTTAGGGCAGACGGCAAAGACAAGATGGCGGAAACTATGTCTCCTCCCAATTATCACAGGGATTATGGAGTCCCAAGCAAACAGAAAGGGGACAATATTGAAGTGGTGATGAGAACGCAGCAGGAGTCCTGGGGAAGCAGCGTGGATTTTGCTGAGAGATGTGAACAAGAACACGCAATCCCCCTTGGAAGCCTTTTTTCGCACCCAGTAATGTTACAACCACAAGCTTCGCCACAATTTATTGGAGTTTTACCACATAATTTAGAGTAGGAAGGAAAATTACATTTCTTTATATATGTTTTGTTTGAAAAAGAAGTGTGACGTGCGTTTGCATCAGTACTTTTAGAGAGCAACTTTTTGCTGCAATGACCTCCACCTTTAGAGACACTGAAATGTTTTGTCAGAACTTCTTTGAAAGGGAAATTAGATTGAAAGAATCCATCAATAGGACTTTTCATGTTTTGCTACAGATTCTCAATTGGACTCAGGTCTGTACTTTCACTAGGACACATTAACATCCTCTAAATAAAACCTTTCTACAGCAACTCCAGCCCAGGGAAATAATCTACCAAGATAACTAGTGCTATTTGATCAATATTCCAGAATTATTAACTAAAAACAAGCACTTATATCTTGCTGAAAAGTGACTTGTTAGCTAGTTTAGTTTTATTTAAAGTGTACTAAGATATTTGTACTAGAAACCACACCAAAAATACTTAGTGAGATTTTGTGATTTTTACAGTTTTCTGTCTTCTTAGTAAATATTAATCCACTGTTAACATTTCCCAGCATTCGCTCGCCTGTTGTCAAAGCTGGTCGTCGCTCTGCTTCAGCTAAAGACCTGTCATTGTTCTTTGACCGTTTCCAATTTCCTGTTTTAATGGGGTGAAAAACAAAATGGAGGCTACAGACTCCATGCATGCTCTTAAAAAACGGCCCGAGCTCTGCCTCTGCCTCGACGCTCCATGTCTGCTCTGCTGACATGGCGGCCCCTTCCTGCCTGACCCACAGAGCCGCGCGCCCTGCAGGAAGACCGTTCAATACGTGTTACGTCAGGCGGAAATGGGACAGCAGAGGAAAACATTTTGAAGTGATTTAACTTACCATTCACGGTGAGTCGAATAAATGTGTTGAAGCGATTTTATGTAGCCCTTGATACGGATCCGAGTCATTATGAACCGGCATCCAGTAGAGTAAGCAGCTACATTTCGTCGATGCTAATGGTTAGCATTAGCATTGTGACTGCATGACTTTCCGAATACTTTGGAATCCATTTTTTATTGACAGTAATGGTTACTTTATCCAAATTGGAGTTTTTTGCTAAATTAAATCATGTTAGCGTTTTCTAACTCTCATATGTTCTTCAGTGAACTTGAGTCTTACTCCTGCTGACTCTGCAGTGTCTATCATTTAATATTGCAGAACAAAACCACGTTCTGCTCCACCTTTGCCTTGACTTTTATGTTTTAGTACAACAAAAAAATACTATTTTTATCTATGACCTCTCGTCATTTTTATTTATATTTTTATTTCAAGTAAAGATGAATGTCATGTCTGCTGCTCCCTGTGGGGTAGGGCTGTTTGATCGCAAGGTGAAGCGGTGAACATACTCCAAATATAACACACACCCCAAACTGATGTTAACTTTCTGTCCCAGGGTTCTGACTTCATCCGATCCTCTGAACCAGGAGCCTGCCGACGGCGGTCCGGTCCAGATGGTTCTCTGACTAGGCGCGCTGTCAGTCATCAAAATGTTTCGTTTTTTGTCCAAAAAAAAAAAAAGAAAATTACAATCTGGATGTAGCATTAGAACTTCGGGCAGAGCAATTCCCTGATGTGTCGCCGTATTCTTACAAGAAACATCGGTATCAGCGAGACTGTAAATTATTTAGAACGAGATCCATTTAGCAAGATGTTTTTTTAATGTCCCGCTCTGGTCTGATTGACTTCCTTTACATGTTTTATTTTTTTTCCCCTCTTAATTTGTGACACAACATTGAGCCCGTCAAGGGATCTGACGGATACTTCGGCCATTACCTCGGTTCATTCAGGGGTCGTTCATGCAATAATAACAAAGTAGCTACATTTGCAGTTTTCCCTGTTATGTTTTGTGAAGGATTCGGCTCATCAAACAAATATCTCATACAAAAATACCCAAAGTGAGCCAAAGAAAATAAGTCAAGTCAAAGTTTATTTGTGCAGCCCATTTCAAAATGTTTCACATCATAAAAATATAGAAACAAACAATAAACATTCAATTTTGTTAAATGTTAACATCAAACATATTCATCAGTGTTACACTTACTAAATAACTAAGCAGGTTTTAAGCTTTGAATTTAAAGGAAAATGCAATTTTGAAATTATTACTTCATGTATTGAGTAAAAATAGCTATCGGAACCAACCTGCATCCAGTTGTGTGTGTGTATGTGTTCATCTTGTTTTACACATTTAGTTTTTCTTTGAGTTAAATAAAGTATTTCTGAATGGAGTTAAATTGAGTATGAAGGTGTGGAAACATCCTTGTCGAGATGCAGAGGACAAACGGCGTTTACGTCTACGGACGTTTCAGGTTTGAAAACCCTCCAATGAGGTAAAAGCAAAAGCTCAAAATCCATTTGTTAAGTTTAGGGAGCTTTTTCCCCCCCCTGGATAAAATAAAATCATCATTTGAAAAACACTTTTTTGGATTTCCCCAGGCCATGTTTGTTTAAAATTCCTTTGATGATAATGAAGCCTTAAACTGGGATCAAACACTTAAGGAAAAAGGCACAAAAAAGCCACTTTTGCTGCGTTTTTCAGGTTCGGTAAGACGCTGTTGGTCGACGCAGCGGCTTTACAGCCACGCTGAGTTTAATGGTCAGCCGTTGGTCTTTCTCCAGTCGGAATTGGAAATGCTCCCCGCACCGTTTGAGCTCGCTTTCCCTCCTCGCTTGCAGATGACCTGCAGGGGAAAAAGCAGCATATGTCCCATCATCTGCCCACACCATATGCCCCACTCATGATCATTTTAACTCTTGGATAATATCTGAAATCCCTTTTCTTGGCTGAAATGACCAAAGCTGGTACTCGTAGCTGTCATAAAAGCATCCCGCATGCTGCTTATCCAGTCATCACCGTTTCATTCTTCTAATCCTTTTTGCTCTTTTTCTAGCATTTCTGGACTCAATTAATCTATTGAATTTTTTTTCTGCAAATAATCAGATTGACTGCGTGTGTATGTATGTGTGTGTGTGTGATGTTTTGCTCTGTGTTTGACTCTGGTCAGTGTTTTGGAGAGTCCCAGCCGGTTAGATGAAGAGCACCGGCTCATCGCTCGATACGCTGCGCGCCTGGCGGCTGAGGCAGGCAACTCCACAGTAAGTACCTCACAGAAAGACTCCAAGGGTCTCGGTCACAGCTGTGTTTCAAATCTCTTAGTCATAGAAGTTATTGTTTTCGTCTTCACATGCCTCTCGGTTGCTGGAAAATTGTAGAAAAAGTTATTTTTTGTTGTAATTTGGGGACTGTTGGAACAGACCAACACAAAGTGGTGCATAGTTGTGAAGTGGAAGGAAATGACACATGGGTTTCACATATTTTTTTACACATAAAAACTTGAAATATTATTCAAGTAATATTCATGCTGGGTTTTATTTTGGGATACTCCAAAATAAAACCCAGCACAACCAATTTCCTTCAGAAATCACTTTGCTACTAAATAATAAAGTTCAACTTGCAGATTATTCAACTTATAACATTTTCTCATTAAGATATCTGCACTGGAAGCTAGGCGAAAACTTCACAGTGACTGTGGCGAGCTGAGTGAAAACGCACACCACACTTTTCAGATTTCCATTGGTCAAAAGGTTTGAAAGCCCCTATGTCAGATTTTTCCTTCCTCTCTGTGGCTGTATCATGACAAAGTGTTAAAAAGCACAAAAACTCTTGCTGTGTTTGTAACTTTTCTCGCTGGTATTACTGAAGGGTGTTTTGCGTTGCAGCAACAGTGTCCTCCAACAGACCTGACTTTCAACTTCGACGCCAATAAGCAACAGAGACAGCTGATCGCAGAGCTGGAGAACAAAAACAGGTCCGCTTGATTTCTCGTTGTGGGGGGTAAAAAAAATAGTTCTCCTACATTTAAAATATTTTCCCCCAAATCAGGGAGATCTTGCAGGAGATCCAGAGGCTCCGTTTGGAGCACGAACAGGCCTCCCAGCCCACGCCAGAGAAAGCCCAGCAGAACCCCACGCTCCTGACCGAGCTGCGACTCCTCAGGTACGATGCGGCGTCGCTGACCTGACCATAACAGGAAGATACACAAGTAGAGGGCCAAAACATGCCTCAAAACACCTCTGGTCTCTTCTCTTCTTTCCTGAAATAATTTTCTGTCGTGCCGCAGAGCTTGGGGTCACCGCTAGGTTATGCTTTTGGAAGAGATTTTTGCAGGATCAACAGCCTCGAAGAACATCTTCTATGTTCTTCGAGGCTGTGTGCTCTGTCCTAAATAATAAATCAGGAACCTTGCTGAAAGTGAACAGAGGTTCATTTTTCTTTCATTTGGATGTTTTGCGTAGGCCATAAGCAGAAGCTTATTTAATTATTTAATAATAATTAAATTAAAAATGTAATAATTATTTAATAATCTTTTGCTACAATTAACAGGATTTGAGAACTAAATTTCGATTAATCGGATTATCTTTGTTTTAGATCAAATTTTGGTGTTTTTTTTTAGCCTTCTCTGTTCCCTTACTGATGTCCCCGATGGAAGTTTCAAAATACCTGATTCAAAATATCTGGAAATATGCAGTTATACACTCTAAACAGCAGAGGGTGCTAACATGCCGCAACACAAATGAAGGATTTCAGGTTACTCTCATTTATGTGTTTCTTTTGTGCACTTGTTTCTGGTTGGTTTAAAAAAAATAATAATTCTTTGTGCTCCTGTCAAAAACAATGATTAGATGATTTAAAAAAAACACTCAGTACTGAATCAGATTTGTTTTCTTTATATAAATAAACAGTTTTCAGTTTACCTCAAATCAGTCTAAAACTTTCAGGGTCAACTTCACTTTGTATTATTATTATTAATATTATTATTATTAATATTATTTTGGTTTTGCACTCTAACTAGATTGCAGACTGCTGTTTTTACCCAAATCCACGTGCGAATGAACAAACCTGAAACTTGAACCGTGTTTCCTGCCTTCTGCAGACACAGGAAGGACGAGCTGGAGAGGCGCATGTCGGCCCTGCAGGAGAGCAGGCGGGAGCTGATGGTCCAGCTGGAGGGTCTGATGAGGCTGCTGAAGGTAAGACCGCCTCCTGGTTCAAGAAGATTTACCTGTAGGTGGGAGGATGAGACCCCCCGAGTTGGGTAGAGCATCAAACGTCTTGGGTCGGCCATTCTTCTTTGTGGTTTTCTTTCTGGCTCGTTGCTGCTAATCTACCTCAGATAATTGGGATTCGAATAGATGAAATGTGTCTTCCTCTCCGAGCACAACAAACTACCTTGATGTTATGCCATGTAAACGTGTGCCGTGTGATGCATGCAGAAATCACTTTCTCCTTCTTTTTTTCATTAATTTTGTTGCTCTCGCTCTTCTCGCTTTCTCTCTGCTCACCTTTGTTGGCTGATAGGATGAGGAGCAGAAGCAGGCTGTAAGTTGCTCTCGATTCGCTTTGCAAAGTGCTTACAGTAGTTGATGGTCTCTGCGCTTCCTCCCCCCTGTTGCTCACAGACACAGCTTGCACGAGTTTTGTGAAATCGAATTAGGAAAATATCAAATTTTTTCATTGACATCAACTCATGACGACTGCATAGATTTTTTTTCGTTGAACCTGAGCATGAAGGTTAGCGTCTTCCCATTCAATGATATGTTCAAAACAATTCAAGAATACTGTGTACTTTTGTTAGCTGAGACTCAGCACAGGATCCACTTTTATGCCGGCACGTCACATTTATTAACATCCTGATGCAGTAAAGGAGTTTGACGGGAGAAATTCAACCAGTGTAGCATTAAGAGAAAACTGAGAACAACTGGCAGTAAAGATCTGTACATACGCGTACATTTAAATGTGGAATTTGCCAATGGACATCCCAATGTCAAATTTATTTTGTCTAATTTCGTCAGGACTTAGTGAGGAAATTTATTCTTTTTTTTCCTAGACATATTTGTTGTCTGACCATCTCGAGCTGGAAGTTCAACGTCCACAAGTGTCCACCTGTGACCAAAATATGATATGATTTAGTCAGAAAATAGCACAGACCGACCTTTTTTCTTCTCACAGAAATAAGTGAATTTTCCTCGGTGCAGACAGAGCGTCTGCGTTGCGCAGCATGAGATTCAGAGGGGATATTATGTCATTGCTGCAGCGTTTGATTTGCTCATGTGTGTGTGCTCTGTACCACTAACGCCTCTGTGCTGCATAAATTTGGCCATAAAAGCCACATTTATGCCAATAAATGAAGAACAAATAAGAAATTTAGAGCAACTTTATCTCCGTTTTACTGAACATCTCGTCATTAAAATATGCAGTGCTTTAACATTTAATGTTTAGTATTTATTCTATGTTGTTACGTTAGAACATTTGACTTATGTGCAAGATTTACTGTTTTGTTTATTCGCCTATCTGTTTTCTATCTGCCTGTAAGCTAGCATTATAAAAAAGAAGAGGTTAGTAATGCAGTAAATAGGTTAAGCGTTTTGACTGACTTTGCCTTTCGCAGTCCCAGTCTGGAGGCTCCCCTCATTCTTCTCCCAGTCACGGGGCCGGCTGCTCCATGCCCATGCCCATTCGCTCCACCTCGGCCGGGTCCACCCCGACTCACACACCGCAGGACTGCCTGGCAGGCGTGGGAGGAGACGTGCTGGAGGCCTTTGCTCAGGGTGAGTCAAATCCAACTCCTTACAGGAAAAAGAAAGAAACCTGCTGAGAATCATGGAGCTTCCAAAAATATGAAGTAGTGCCTAAAAGGTAACGCAGGTGAAAGGTAACACATTGCAAAGCAGAACAGAACTAATGACGGTCCATCTTACCGTTCCTCAGGTGTACCCAGAAACCTTCGAAATGATCTTTTAGTTGCTGCTGACTCAATCACAAACACCATGTCATCGCTGGTGAAAGAGCTCCACTCAGGTCGGTCTCCAGTCTGTGTTTGAGGAGTTTTCCACTTCCATTTGACCCAAGTCTTCGCATCTGAAATGTTGGGTTGTGTTTGTTTCCAAAGTGGATGACGCGGCGGAGGATGACGAGGCCAACATGAGGAATGGTGGAGACAGAGGTGGGTCCAGGTACTTGCCGATCCATTAGTCTTCTAATTGCACTAAAGTTAATAATAATGTGTGTCACACCTAACACGAAATTATTTTAGAGTTTAAACAAATATGTAAACGACCAAACCAGAAGTTAAAAAAAATAAATTAAATATTGAAACTTCTCCAAACCAAAAACAGGGGAAAAGCATAAAAAAGACAGAAAAAATAAATTGCAGTATAAAAGACAAAAAAAACTCATTGCAGATTTTTTTTTCTCAAAAGAAAAAAGTAAAAAAGAAAAAATAAAAATGCATAAAAAATGCAAAGAAGTAAGTAAAAACTCAAGAAAAACAAACAATTTATGTAAATTAAAACAAAAAAACAGGTAAAATATCTACAGCATAAAGAAACTAGAAACAAAAAATGAAAGCAAAGAAAACAGTGAAAAATTGAAACCTCTTGCCTCCAAAAATCACCTAGTGGGCCTCCTATAAAGAACAAAGAGGAAAAAAAATTATGAAATAAGGAAACAATGAATAAAAAAGAGGGAAAGGGAAAAAAGTGAGAAGAGAATAAGAGCAAGTGTCGTAATGTTCCAAAACGTTAAAATATTCAAGGGGTGTAAATACTTTAAGAAAATCCTGTACTTATGCTCACAACTGAATTCAATTAAAGAAGGCACATAGAGAACACACAAAAGATAAATACAAGATAAAATACACAAATAAAGAAAAAGCACAATATGAAGTAGCAAGAACCTCTTCATCCACTTACTTATTGCAATGAGATTAGTAAGTGGGTGGAATAACTAACCAGTTTAATCAGTTATTAAACATTAACTCTAGAATTTATATATATATTATTATATTTCCACTTTTTTAATTTTTATTTTATAGCACTTATCACGAGAAGAAAAAGTGACACATTAAGAGAACTCTCGAGTTAATTAAATGAAATTAAGTGGTTGCACTTGCGCCCGTTATTGACTTCGTGACAAGCGCACTAAACATGAAAAACTGCATCAGAAGCACTTCCTGGTGTAGAAGCGGCATCTGTTTCCACTAACGGCTGCGTTGTCACTGTATTTACGTGGCCTGGCGGCACCCTGCATCGCACCAGCTAATAATAAACTCATCTAGCTCTATTAAACGCCCTGCTGCCGCCTCTCTCGGCCCCACAAAAGAAATTAAAACAGTTAGAGAGCGGCGCTTTGCCGCTCCGACACAGGTTTTTCAATCGTTCGCCCCTCGGGGTCGGCGGCGGAGCTGAACATGCTCTTTGTTTGTGCGTCCAGGCACACTGAGAGTACAAAAGCACTGAGGGGAAGAGATCCCTACCCCGGCCTGCGAGGACATCCGGTCATCGACTGGGAAGACTCGGCATCAGCAGGAAGCCCCTGGCATTAGCACGTAGAGTAATGCATGCATCTAATCTAAAAAGGAATTTCACTATGTGAAAAAAAAAAAAAAGAAGTCGTCACACCTTGCACCTAGCAAGATGTGTGTAATTACCAAGTGTGTATGTTGTCCTGTAAACAAAACAAACAAAAAACTGCTGTTAAATTACCAGAACAGTTTCCCTCCTGAGTGGGAAGAACAGCTTGCTGTGCTTTTTTCCCCTCCCATTCCAGCAGATCATCCTGTACATAAACTACTGTAAACACGCGGAGCCTTCTCACCAAGGAGACGGCTTTTTCTCTTCTATTTTTTGAGTAGTTTACATTTATTTATTATGTTTGTTTGCTTTTCTTTTTTTAGGTTTTTGCATGAATTTGCACTCATGTCTGGATTTAGTTACTGTACTGTACGACGCTATGCCGGGTCTTTGATGATGTTGTGAAGACAGCTGTGGTGTCAGAAGTGTCCTCCAAATTCATGCTAGCTGTGTTTACTTGCACATGGGAAATTCTGGGACTTTGGGTTTGTTACTGTGAGAAGAAGCACTATTTATTTATTTATACGTTTATTTTTAATTATTACTGGGGGGGAGTTAGAATTTGCTTTACTGCCATGATTTATGTGAAGGGGAGAGCTGGCCAGAGGAATAAGCAAGCGCCTGCTTAAGGTCCCTTTGCTTGTTCTGTGAGACCAGAAATGTTTATTCCACCGAATTTTCATTTTTTGATAAGCATTTTCATTTTGGACTAAAAGATTTACTCCCTCTTTCAGCACATGTTTCCAAAGATGTGCTGGTGATTTTAAATCTTTAACAGAAAACGGACAGTATGAGGTCTGAGCTATATTAAACTGACAAAGCTAACTTATGAAGTTTAAAAAAACGTACCAGTTTTGAATGCTCGAAACCCTCCCTCCCTAAATCACCATACAAAGGTTTTATTGTTTTATTACAAGTTTTTTCTAGAATACATTTCTACCCTGGTTGTATATTGTTACCCTTCTTTATCAGTGGAAACAAAGGTGGGTACTGGCAACCTAGTTTTTGGAGTTGAAAGTCACTGACTGTAAAACTACCACAGGCTCTTGTGAATCTTGTTACCTCTGAAAACCAGTTGTGAAATGGTTAAAATTAGATTTACGTGACTGTTGTCACATGAGATAAACTTTATTTAAAACACAGAACAAATGACAGGAGATAAAGACAGGCTGGCGTTTGTATAAAAACGCTCTCATAAATCTCATGGCAAGAAAGCAAATCAAGCTAATTTACCTCAGATCTAAGCTAATAATTTCAGGGAATAATGCGGTGCAAAAGTTCTTTGTCATTAGGGATTATTTGTTTTTATTGTAGTACTTCAGTGTGAAGAGCCAAATAAAGCCCTCGGCTGGCGTCAAGAATAACCTGTGCATGTGAACACGCTGGATGAGTCTCGTACTACTCTGCTGCTAATGTTCTCTCAGAGAGCAACGCTCGCCAAACAGAGGGCTGCTGTGAAAAAACACAACAACAACGAGCCAAGTCTCCCAGTGAATACCACCTGAAGGGCATTGTTAGCTCAACACAGCATGGTGCCTCCTTCCAGAGGACACTGAGTGGCTGCTAGGCAACACGTTAGCACGCTGCTACACAACACGTTAGCACTCTAGCGGGTTAGCTGCAGGGCTAGCCGCCGACCTCGAGGTCAGAATTTCAACGTAAACACAAGTGTGAGGTTCTAAGGCCATAAAGAATTAGGAAGTTCTTAACGTAGCTTTATTTAGGTGCTGAAAGTGAACAGAATATATGTATGTGCAATGACGATAAATGTGCTCAGGGACTGCAGAGCTTACAGTTTGCTGTTCAAGTCCTGAAATGTGAGAAATATCGGGAGCTCGTTGTACGATTTTATTAGGACTTCCCAAAGCACATCTTATGAGTAGGTTTGATCTGTTTTAGGTAGAAACTCTACATGCCTGTGGAGACATCAATCAATCGGCAAATAATGAATGATGAAGCATGAGTAATTTGTGAAATGGCCACTTTTATTGGCACCCTTCATGAAGACAGTAAACAGCTTAATAATAAAAAATCATTTATTGCAGCTCTATAACCTCACTTTTAAAAAAATTGACAAATCCTATCTGAAATTTAAGGGATTTTTTTTTTCACGTTAAGAAATAATTATGTTTAACTAAATGACCAGTTATCTGTACTCCTAACAATCCCATTACTTAATGAATTAAAATATATAAATGAAATTTTTTCAATACGATCTTGACTTTTTTTCTTTTAGCCGATAAGATTTTCTAGGGAGTTCTAATGATTAATCAATACCTTTTCTGTTTCCCTAGTTCATAAATATGATGTGACAGAAACTAATTTCTTTTAGCCACGCTGATGGACGACTTCCCTTATTTAATCTGCGGCGCTGTACAGTAACAGAAGTAAAAAATAAACCATTCAGAGAATTTCTCTACATTTTGATTGACAATTAAAGATGGATTCACTGCAGGGCTTTGTCCACGTCTCTATCAAGGTGCTGTGAAATGTGTCAGGGATTTTAGGAGAGGAGTTTTTCTTAAGTGCTGTTTGGTTAGAAATGATTTGTCTGTGGGCGACTTTGTGTCTTTTGGCAAAGCAAAGTGTTGTGTTAACAGAGGCTGTGAACCTGTCAGCCATGCTTATCATTCGAAGTCACACAGGTTATCAAAACATTTTACCTTTACATGCAAGTTTTTGGTTTGATTTCATGTTGTTTAATGTAGCCATCTGTACAAACAAATGTGCATTTTCTGGATTTTAGTTCAGTTCTTTAATCCTTATTTAACTGCACTGCAGAAGTTTGGGTTTTTTTTGTTTCTGGTTTATGCACTAAGCCTGTCCTATAAGCTACATAAGAAGTTTCAGCGACCCGTTACACACTGTGTTAAGACAAAAAACAAAACAAAAAGGGGCTCCTCTGTTGCCATTCTAAATGTTGATTTTCCTCCTTTTTTTCTCTCTGTTTTGATGTATATTGTCTTTTTATTTCTATGGTTCTGCTCTGCAACACTGATTGAGTCTAGTCGTTGTAATGGGTTTATCAAAAACTGTTATTCACCTGGTACACTTTCATTTGAAAGCAGGAACAATCATTGTAACCACTGCTGCTGTAAAACATGTTTCAGCCCACAAATTATCTGTGAAAACGCTGAGATTTAAAAAAAAAAAAACAAATGTGACCCTTACCCCTTTCATTCTGATCCTGTATTTTATTGCAGCTCTTAATCTTTCTGTTCTGTTCTTTCAGTTTGTGCCTGTAGCTGTACTGTAAAGTGCTGTACAAAGTAACCATTCAGCAAACGAGATAATCTGTCAGCCTCCGTGTCAAGGTTTTAGTCTGTGACTTTGTAGAGATCTTATTTATTTGTCGATTATTTTCTCGTGTTTTTTGGGGTGGGGATCTTACGCTCAGCCTTTACATTTGTGCCAAACTGTTTGCAGACGTCGTGTGTCATATAAAAACACAGGTATATATCGAAGTATATCTGCATTACTAGTCTGTCGTCGACCTTAATCTGTTCACTGAATGCCTGGGGATGGAAAGTCATCTGCTGCTGGAAAAAAAAAAAAAGACGCATTTAAGAGTTATACTATTGTTATCAAAATGGGGAGAATATATATTCCAGAGTGATTCATTTTATTTGAACCAGTCCTGAGGCAATACTGTATGTATTCCGCCCTGTCAGACCAAACTCGGGTTAACACAGCTGGTCACACAGAGGTGCATACGCTGTCATCCCTTTTTTGTTTTTTCTTTGGTTTTTCACAGAGACATGGTGCAAAGCAGACAGCACAGCTTCCCTGATGTTATTTAAATATGTGTGTGTTCTGTACGCTTACGCTTCTTGTATATGCATTCGTTCTCACGTTGATTTGACGAAACATAGTTTTATGTCACAAAACCACTGATTTTTTTTGTAAATAGATCAAATGTGAGATATATTAAAAAGATTTAAAATATGATTCGCGTTGGTCTTTTCATGTTTCCTCGTCTGCTGTTGGATGGAAATACTCTTGAGTGCTAATTAACCATCATGGTTTTTTTTATTTTGTTTTTTTACAGTGGGAGGAATCTGTATACACAGGGAAAACATGCTAATGTTTCTGCAGCAGAATCCAAAAAATGTCTTTCTAATTTGACCCAAAAGCTGAATTTATGCTATTGGAGCATAAGTTGGCTCTTTTTTAACCAAACATTCAATAAAAGATGTGATGACATGGGGTTCACCTTACAGCAGGATTAGGCACTAGCGATGATCTAAGGATGGCCCTGTCAAAGTTCAAACCTACATTTTTTTAATGAAAATCTATTATATAGAATCTCAGTCAGTCTCTTCTGACTGAGATTGAGCAATTTATACACAAAAGTGAACAGAAAACCCCCAACAAAAATGGATAAGCAATGAATTAACTCTGGTTGTGTAAATGCAAATGTGTGCCACACCTTTGAGAATTTTACAAAAGTAAAAATTAGTAGTAGAAAGTAAAGGAAAACAAGGTACATAGTTTGTCTACTTTCAAAAAATGTTGGTCTATCAAATAAAGACTTGACTTTATATATTGAATTTGATATATTAATGAGGCTAAATGTTCAAAGGGTGCTATTTTTTTTAAAGCACTGCACATTTCAACACCGTTTACATACTTTTAGTGACATAATCATAACACACTATGTATAAAGAGTCACACGCAGATCGCCCAAATCACAGCCTTCTCCCAACAGCAGGTGTCGCTAGACGCTCATATTTACACATTTCGGCTGCATCCTTCTCACTGTTACATTCTCGGTTTTTGGCATTGCTTTCCTTGCTATTTTTATAACCGGCCTTACTGGTAACAGTAATAAACATGAAAAACAATAGGTAGCAGCAGCAGCAAGTTTATACTATAAAGAATGTGAGATACAGTATAATCCTAGTTTAGCATTCTTTCATTCAGTGAGTAATAGACTTCTAATTCTATTAGGCTAGGAGTTAAATCCCATTTTAGGAAATATTTTTGACCAAATCACCAATTGAACACTTGGTTGAAATTTCATATAGATAAATGGAACCAGGGCATGTTTTAAATTTTAGCTTTACTTCTTTTTTAACACTTGCAGTGTTTTCCAAGGGGTAGAAATATGATGTGACTCAGAGGTGCATAACGTTGAGCCATATTGACCCATATGCTCTGGTTCTGTTCTGGGGATGGCTGTGGACCCTCTAAAGATGATAATGCCAAGAAGGATTCTTCATAAAACAAAGAAAATTATGGCCAACCTGGACCATCTCTTCATCAGGCTGCCTTGGGAAAGCATAGAGTCTTCAGTCAGAGGCTTCTTCAGATTTACTGTAACACAGACAGCACTTGTAGCGACAAGAGATCTTTCCTGCTAACAGCCTAGATTAACATTAACACTGTTAACACTAACACTAGCTAAAATAAACCTTTGAAAGAGAGAGAGGTTTGCAGGGGGGTTGAACAGTTTATTAAATGTTAAAAGATCAGTTGTTTTATGATCAATGATCTGCTTTGAGATGAGAAGTTAAAGTTTTATTGTTATGAGCTCTTATTAGACATAGGAACATTTCATTGATTATTAAGAAATGCTTCAAACTTCCAACTTGCCATCTTCTCTTGCCAGGTTGTTATTGTAAATAAGAATTTGGTTAATATACAAAATGAATAATTTCCAAAATAACGTGAATAAGTACACTGTCGTTTTCCAAACGGATGCTTCTTAGAGGTGCTTCCTCATTTCCTATCAGAAACAAACTTGAATGAATGTAAGTAATTAAATAACTAAATCTGTCAGGGACATATTAAACTGTAGGCTGGATTTTTGCTATATCCTGAACTTAAGAAAAAAACAAAACTCATAATTATTAATTTGCTGTCTCGTTATGTATCTCATAAATATGGGATAGCTAACTCTGACATGTCCTTGTCAATGAAATGACAACGGTAGTATGGCGTTGACAGGTTTGTCTAGTAGCCGGAGGGTCGCTGGTTCGACCCCCGTTCAAGTCTCAGTGGTTGCCCGAGAGACTAATTTGACGTCCAATAATAAACTTGCTAGCATGAACGTGCTATCGACAAAACTGTAGGTCAGATGAGTATCTATAACATTTAAAACGAAGCTAAGCCAGCATTTCTAACGCGACTGTGTTTAGGACCCGGTGGAAGCGAGAGCCGAGGCGTCTCCAAGCCTCCGTAGCGCTCGCTGCGCATCTGGAGAGGAGGTTCTGTCAGCCCAGGCCGGGGGTGGCGGTGGAGGACGGGGGCGAAAGAGGAAGGAGGCTCCGGGAGCAAGCGAGACAAAAAAGGGTCAGCCCTGGGACTTGGGAAAACTGGGTAACGAACACACGGTGATTCACGCTTTTTTTTTCTAGACGCGTTGAAGGCTCTGTCGTAACCGCGCAGGAAGGGTAACCTTTATGAACAAAAAAAAAAAAAAAAAAACCCGAGAGCGGAAGGCGCTCGGTGGAAACGGGGAAATAGCGAAATGTGGGGGGTCGCTTTCCTTGCGGAGGATGCTCACTGGAGAGACAGAGGTGAACTTGACCGTAATTTAGACCACAGGACCGGCTTCGCGATTTCGTAATAACGCCGTAGACGGACTAAAAGGAGATAACGGGGGATTTTACCCTTCAGCAGCCGTGGCCCGTAAGACGGCCACCATCCCCTGGGTCATATTGCAGACTTCCCATGCTGCACAAGATGTGTAAAACTTTGCAATTGTAAGAGACAGCCAGTAGAAATTCAGATGCCCCCACGCGATAGCTTATCTGGAGGCATGTGGCTGAGATGAAAGGCTAATTAGGAGCCGCAAAAACGCACGAGTGACCCCCAAATCGGCAGGAAGAAAAACTCACCGCACATTGTTTGGCTGCAGAAAGAGCTCCGCATCCTATGTGGCTTATTAATTAATTTCAGACGATTGGTCATTTTTAATTACTCCACTAATTGACATGAAAGTGGCTATTCTTTATTTTTTTTCTATATAATCACATTTCCACTACTACGACAGCGAGCTCATGTGTGCGCATGGCAGGCTGCTGGAGGAGTAACTTCAGCCCATGTGCAGATGAAATATTAATGCTCAGAAATACGTGCAACGTCTTAATAATCCCGCAGCATTAAACAGTCCACACACTAGCGCCCCGGCCGTTTCATGAGGACTACAGCTCGGCCACTCAGCGTGTGGTGTGAACGGGCCTGCAGGCTATAGTCGCCATACAGTATGTCTATAGAAGCCTGTGTGGTTCCTATAGCTGCGTGACGTGAACTCAACAAAGAGAAATCTGAGTCTCAGAGTAAAGCCAAGTTGAAGTGAGGAAATATGCAAGTGTGTCAGGGGGCAGAGGACGGTACGCTGCTGCAGCTCCTCATGTTTTAATGTTGCTACACTAATGGAAAAGTTGACAAGATTTTGGCTTAAGAATGAAAAAACTTTTTTTAAAAAAATAAAGGAATTAGTTTGACACAAGGAAAAATGGGTCACAGTGCAAGCTGTGTACCCTGATGTCTTTTTGTGTGTGTGTGTGTGTGTGCGTTTTTTATAATACCTTGTGGGGACGATTTTCCTGACATATACTACGTTGTGGGGACCAATTGCTCCTTGTGGGGACCGAAGTCTGGTCCCCACAAGGGGAAACCCTGTTTTAGGGTCAGGGGTCAGAGTTAGGACTAAGGTGTGAATTGAGTTTTGGTTAAGGTTAGGGTTAGGTATGTGATGGTTAGGGTTAGGAAAAGGGTAAAAGTAAGGTTTAGGCTGTAGAAATGAATGGAAG
>CAEGAF010034356.1:0-11174 GCA_903067075.1 Micropoecilia bifurca | reverse complement strand
TATTTTTTTTTTTTTTTTATATATAAATTTTAGGTGTATGATTATATTTAAATATAAAAAAGTAAATATATTTAAATAAATTAAGGATTTCTTCACATATTTTCCACCAGCAGGGCTAATAAATGTGAACTATGTTTTCACCACAGCAAACTACAAGCTTACATAAAATGAAGCAAGATGCTGTGCATTTAAATACTGAAATATTATTGACATTAACATATTATGGAAATATGTTGAAGTATTTATTTGGTTGGTTTTAAACACTTTGCCATTTCATTGGATTTAATTATTGCAAACGTCAGATGGTCAAACTGCACCGATTCCCCAAATGAAATGAAATAAAATAAATGACGAAAGATGTCATTGGAAGCAAGTATCTTGACACTGAAAAGAATAAAAACATTTTTCTTAAACTATTAGTCATAACCAAAGCAACAGGGCTCACTGAAATATAGCCTTTAATCTCCGTGGACCAAAGGGATCCAGCAGCAGCAGCTGGATCCCTGTTTCAAAAAGTCTTAACATTTCTGGTTTCCTCCAGCCGTATTGAAGTCAGTATTATTTGTAGGCCTGTTACCGAGCAGAATGGATCTTATTAGCGGACGTCTGGCTGAGTGCTGCTCATCTATTGCTGTGGTTTCCAGCTCTGGTTAGCATCATTATCGTCTTAGCTGTATGAAAGCCGACGTGTAATAAAACCACACACGTACACTTGTTGCTCTCTCGTGTAAAACTGTGTCAAGCCTACAGCATAACCGTTACTTTATTCATTTTTTTTTTATAATTTTATTTTTAAATCATAATGTGGCTTTGGTTTTATTGAATGTTTGTTCAGAGGCTCTTCGGTGAGCTTTCCATAGGAACAGGCGCCCGCTTCGGTGACGCTTCGTTCCTGCAGCCACGGTGACATAACATGTACATGTTCCTCGTGTTTTGTTTAGTCTGACTGAATTCAACCCACCAGCAATCTGCTCCGCACAAACAAACACGTTCGAGCTTCAAAGGCCAGTTGTTTACACAAATGGACAGATAACGCCCACATTCATAAGCAGTGTGGACGGCAGCTATTTATGCAAATGCATACATAAAAGAATATGCCCGCACGTTGGCTGTAGTTATATAAATGTCATTGTTGCGAGCGATCCGGAGCGACAGGGTTTTAATCAGTTGGTTTTTTTGTCCGAAAATGATCTCGTATTCCATTTGAGCACGCACACACACACACACGCAGACACACACACACACAGGCAGCTTTTTTCTTAACATAAAAATAAAGCAGTGATTCCCAAAGTCCAATTTTCCGATCCAAATACGTCAAGGCCGGTCGCCTAAAGGAGGGGAGTTACCCGCGCCGCAGCCTGCTGGGCTTCAGGACTTCCTGTCTGTCCATCTGTGTTTAATGCCAGAGACAGTTTTCTATTAGAATTAAATATGGACCACAGCAGCTCTTTGCAACACTATTTGTTCTGCAGAGTGATCCAGACAGTACTTTGATTACATTTTAAAAATGAAACACTTAAGTCTCATTAGTTTTAGTGGGTTGTAGTCCACATAAGATCGGGACTTAAATATAACCTGAAACTGTAAAAAGTACATATTTACCACTTCTAAAAATGATTTAACCTTTAGCTTTTTGATTGAAAGCACATGAGAAGCATTGTTCTGTAAAACCATGCATCTGTAGAGCTGCTGGAAAAGGAGGAGATCAGGGAGCGCAAAGACAACAAAACAAGTCGTAACTGTGACTCGATTCTCAAATCACTTACTAAGGAGCTGGTCAGATTTACTTATTTACAAAAACAAATTATAAACTCATAGAACAGGCTGGAAAACAATGAAAGGATTATTTATATTTGTACTGTGAAGGAAAAAGAAACATGTGGTTCCTGGAGGACTCTGCATTCTTTCCATATTAGTTGAGCAGAGTTAGAGAAGGGGACCAGCGGTGTTGCTGCCCACAGGAGACTTTGGGTCTGGATTCGCTTTAGCATCCGTTCTGATTGAAAATGTACCCAACAATTGGAACCTGTTAAAGTCAATCGAGCCTTGCAGACCGATTGTGATTCTCTACGACCAAGATAGACCTGAGGTCCATTTTGTTCTGGCATATGCAGCAACTTGACAGGAATGTCATGAGAGAAACGGGAAGTGACACAGAGGCAAAGTGAAACGCATCCGCTGTGGGGGAAAACACGGTTGCTTACAATGCAGGCAATTTCCGGTTAGCATGCTCTTGATGCTCAGTTTGTAATTTCTAAAGGAAACTGAATATTTTTCTGTGGTAAACAGAAAATGATGCACACATTGTTCTGTTTCAGAAAATTGTCACGTTTCCTGGTAAGAGAATTACCAGCAAACGTGAGAATTCTGAAACGACAGCATCCGTGTCAGCAGAAACTAGTGTTGTATTTTAAATCTGTCACAAAACATATACACTGTTTGTCTTGCAACAGAAACAAATGGCGCTTGGTATCCATCTTGCAACAATAGCAATCGGAGAATCCTTTAGTTTCTTATAAGGCGAGCTTGGAAAAGTACGTGCACACGAAAGTTGATGGAGCGAATCAAGAGACGGAGAAAAACAACAGATGCAGGGAAATTGTATTTTTGTCCAATTTCATCTCCTGCTGACAGAGTTGGCATTTGTAGTTTTACACGACTGTGTGTGTGTGTGTGTGTGTGTGTGTGTGTGTGTGTGTGTGTGTGTGTGTGTGTGTGTGTGTGTGTGTGTGTGTGTGCGCGTATGTGTGTGTGGAGGACAATCTTCTAGCTGCATGTTGCAAAAAAATCTAATATTTATCTGGATGGTTTTCTGGGCACTTTCTCCATTGTAAGCGTTGGAGAAGTGCTTTCCAAACACTGACCAAAATCTTCACATATGAAGGATCAGGCAGAAGAAGTGGAGGGAGGGCAAATGAGGGGAGATGCATCCAATGGGAGAAGCACTGGAGTGGAGATCTGTCACAGCTGCTCAGATTGTTTGTTTTTTGTTTTTTTTTCTTCCTGCTTTTTAGCAAAGTCAGATGGAGGGCATCTCTGCGGAAAGACGGATGTACACACATCGCGATCCCTAGAGTAACTTGTGTGTGGCTGTGTGCATATTTGGATTCCTGCAGCCAAAATTCCTTTAGTGGAGGCGTGAAGGCAAGCCAGTGTTAAAAATGTGTGAATGCCGCCATGCGAGTGTGATACCACCTCCGTCTGAGAGCGCCGCTGTGTTTGTATCCTTGTGGGGACAAATCTGACTCTGAGGCTGCAGGTGTGGTTGATGCTTTTGACAACTAAGGATGCTCTCTTCTGTGTGAGCTCATTCAGGCAGCAAATATTTAAAGTGGAAAAAAAACTTTCAAAACTTGTGCATTTTACATTCGTTTAGTCCATTAGCGCATATTTCTGCACATTTAATGAATTTATTTTGAACATAAAAGTAATGCCGTCACACCTTGTTGCCCTAACCTTTTATGTACTTGTGCGTCTTCCTCATCTCCTGTTTGGTGGTCGTCTGTGAGCTGGCATTCTCAAACAAATTAAAAAGGACAAAAGATTTTGGGAAATATTTGCAGTTGTGACTTTGAACACGGTGTCTTGCAAGAAGATTGATGCTGTTTGAAGTTTTTACACATTTTCATGTTGCTACCACAAACTTTATTACTATGTTTTCTGGGGTGTTTTGTGGTGGACAACTCAATGTAGTGCAGTTCTTTACAAAAGAAAAGTTGAAAAGTGTGGTGTGTGTGTTTTTTAGTAACCTGCTAATAGGTGTGTATAGTTTTCTGGAGCATTTTATTGAAATCTGGGCATCAACTCAGGCTCCCTCCTCAGTGAGGGCTTCAGGATTTATTTTTGGAAGCAAAACACAGGCTCTGAAACATTAGATTAATCACACAAAACATTTACTACATCGCCAGTTTGGTTGAAATGGTTTTTCTTTAGGAGGCAAATCCAACTCAAAGCTGTTTTCTCATGTTGATCCTCCGAGTCCCTCTCTGGTCGACGTTATCGAGATGATATCTTTGGTCTTCTCCCTGTTCAGATCCGTCCTGCTAAAATAAAGGCAAAAATCACTACTATGAGGACATTTTGTTGCTTGTATCATGGTGGACTTGTCAGTTTTAATTTGTTTTGAATTCAAGATCATGATCTTACAAATACATGTATGAGGTAAAAGCTGCACCGTTGGTTATGTTTTATTCCTGATGGGGGTAGCTGTGAGGTTTCTCAGTCATGACATCCTGAGCATTTCCATTTAATCAGCAGTGAGTAAAGTTCTCAAAGGCTCCACCTTGTGGCAGAGGAGAACTTGACTCCATCACTTCTTCAGTGCCGGCCTGGCGGTCATGGGATTCTCTGCAGCAGAAGGGTAAATCTGTTCTCCATCTGCTGCTGGGAGACAAAGCTAGGCGCAGTTATCCCTCTAATGCAATAAGTTAAACTCTGTTGCCTCTCTTTGTATTTGCCTGTGGCATCAGAATATTTTCATTTTTTACGGCATTAGTGACGCAGTTGATTTGACATGTGATGCATAAAATCGGATGAATGAACGCGACTGTGTTTGGTCAGAAAAACAAATGGAGTCGAGCTGTTTTTGAACAAAAGCTCACAATCAATGACGTCGGCATCGTCGTCTCGTCGACGGAGACGGCTGTGTTTGCCCTTTCTGCTTGAAGGGGTCGCGTGTGTCCGAGCCGCTTAGCGAGCATGGATTCAAATGCAACGGCGCTCATGCAACGTTTTTTTTTTCCATGGAGCGTTCAACACGGGGCTCCAGATCTGTGATCAGAGATGACGCTCACATGGGGCGTGTGTGTTCCCATTTCCTGCCCCGTGGGCCGGATTATGAGTTTTCTCTCTGCTGCCTTTTTGTCATTGCCTGTAGTGGATTTGGATCAAACCAAACCGAGGGTTTTGTTCCGGACTGAAAACGCGAGATAAACAGCCATGTCTGCAGGCACTCGTTTCACACACAGAGCACAAAATATACAGTCAAAGATGATGGAGGCCAACCGCAACAATGAAGGCGCTCAGTTCCACACACTTCACTGTGAGAAGTCTATAGATACATTAAAAACAACGGCTTCAGAGAAATTATATCCTTGATTTCTCACATTCACACATTACTGTTGCATTTCACAGTCAGGTTTGTTGTTGTTTTTTTAAAATATCACATCGAATAGGTGAGGAAGGACAGCAGGACAAAGTCACGATTGTGTATCACAGGTTTTGATATAATCATGTCTGTGTTTTAATCACGACTGAAAGTGGACATCTGAGCTTACATCCCCAACAGAGTGCAGAGGAACGCTGGTTTCAAGAGGTACTCATATACGTTTGATTGGTATGTGATCAGTTTATATTGACCAAACATAATTTCAATGTTTCTGGATCGGTGTAGCACAAAGTGCTTTGAGCAGTCAGCTTGACTGGAAAGGCGCAATGTAAATTCAGTTACATATTACATAGATTTACATAGATTTCAACTTATTAAAAGAAAAAAAATTAAATTGCATACAATCGTTCCTGTAGGAACCTTTGTATTCATGTGTTTCTAGTACGCCCTTAAATCTGATGCACAACCGCAACAGATGACGAACCTGATTCTCTTGGACTGGTGGTTCGATTTAGCCTTAAACAATCTGATGGGATGCTGGAAAAGACTACTGCATGTGCAAGTTGACCTGTGACCAAAGCCTGAATTATCATCTCAAACCAAAACATTTTGCTGCAGTTACAGACAAACTGAGATCTAACAAAGTTTCAGGAAAAGATTTACTGGTCTTTAGCCCCATCAAGGATTCTTGTTTTTTTATTGGCTCTTGAGTGACGGAGACTTTGCGAGATCAGTCTACCTGATCCCAGCCTCTTGTGTTTACTGAAGGACTCGTTCTATACATGGATTATTCTAATATTTCGATTCGGCATCAGAAGTAAACTGGGACAGTGTGTACTACTCTGATAATTGATGAACAGATCCGGCATGTCTGGACCAGCATCTGACTCTCGGCAGCCAGACTTGCCTTGCGCCAACATCATTACTTAGGACTGAATGTATATGGGTCAGAGGAGGATTACAAATGTGGATCATATTTGAATCGAATATGCACCGCTATCCATCTCGGCAGGTGAGAGGTGTTGATTTCATAAAAACACGTGAAACTAAACGTTTATGATGGCGTATTTGGTGTTAGGAACTATGCAGCTGAGTAGTTGTAATGTTGCGTCTGATTGATGTCAACTTGTCATACAAGACTGCAAATCCCAAACTTCAATTAAAAAAAACATGTTTGCATACTTCATGCATCACTTCTACTGGACTATAGTGTTTATGTATTTGATGCTAACAAATGGACTCGGTATCTACTTTGAGTTTAAAATCGAATGGAGTCATGCTTAGGATGTTTGCTGAGCACAGAGTGGCTTTCACAAGATCCATCTGGTTTGTACTGATTTGAGCTCATTTAAATGCATCAAAGATGAAAGAGGCAATAAATAATCCGTCTGTCTCCTGATGTGAGCCTCTGGGACAGGTGGCTTTTTTTATTTATTTCCTGCTTCCTCTTCTTCTTCCAGTTTCTAGCTTGTCCTGTCCTCACTGTTCTTCCTTTTTCTTCTTCTTCTATTCCTCCTTCTCCCCTCTGCCTTCCCTCCCGCCCCTTCAGTAAAACCATCAAGGTGAAAATAATTGATGACGAGGAGTACGAGAAGAACAAAGCCTTCTACATTGAGATCGGAGAGCCTCGCCTGGTGGAGAGCAACGACGCCAAAGGTCAAGAAGAGGGTGAGCCGCCTGACCGGACCCGAAAGCCGACCACGCGTAGCTCCAGAGCGTCCGCCGTACCGCAGCGGCTGCATGCTGTTAACACGGAAACTCCACAGGAGGAGACGTAGCTTTGACTGTCCTGACTCTCGGTTTTACTCTCCTCCTGATGCGTCTGGGGGGAGCATGCAGCCGACTGCAGGGTCACCTCATCTCACCACATCTACCACCTGGTTTTTTTGGGGGGGTTTTTTGTAATCGTTCTATATGTGTTTTAATTTGCATACCTTGTCATGCCATTTTTTTTGTTATTTTTGTTTTTTGTCTTTCATGCATGCATTTACCACCTTCCTTCTGTATGTGTTTGTGTGTACGTGTGTTATCCCATACAGGAAGACCATAACCGTTAGAATCTTAGACCGGGAGGAGTACAGTAAGGAATCCTCCTTCTTCATTGTGCTCGAAACCCCCGAGTGGAGACGCAACAGCAAGGAGCAGACAGGTGTGACGGCCAATCAGCATCGATCATACACTTTGACTCTCACTTAAACTTCCCCGGTTTCCAAAACTTGGAATGGCAGCGCAATTCCCAAATTGTAGTGCATGGTTTGTGGTTATGTTATGTCTTTCCTATGCAGCATGTCATTGTCTCAGTAGACATTTTGCTTTTAGTTCAGCTTTAGTTTGATGGCCATTGAAATAAACACAAACCAGTGTTATTGTAAGTAAGTAATCCTACTTCATCAAACCCAAAAACTCACTTTTCCACAGGAGAAATATGAGGGGAAAAATGTACTGGTAGTTTTATACTTTGCCGCATAATATGAAGGTTTTTGCCCAAATGCAGGTGGCACTGATTGACACAAAATTTGTTGCATCAGATTTCAATACCAGAGTCTAGAGATTTACTATGTTTACCATAGAGGCCATAAAATGGAGCCATAATCAGCCACATACAGGCTTCATGAGGCCTTGGTTTCCATCTTTTTGCGATTTTCATGTTTTCTGAGACTCTGGTCAAAAACCTGAATTGGATTTTATTGTTGACTCAACTACACAAGCTGAAAGTCAAACTTTAAACTGTAAAATGAGAGGCTTACCAATATCCAGGTATAATTATGTTTAAAATGCTTTTATCACAACTGTACAAATCTTCTTCAGCTGTCCAAAAAAGTATTTGTTTTCCCCTCCCCTCTTACAGGCCGAGCAAACTTGGCGGATTAGAAATTTCCAGTCATGTGTTGAATATTAAGAAGCATCACCCTTAACCCTATTTCTAAACTTCACTTGGTAAACTAGAAGCAGCGACTGTGTCAAGCAGCTAATTGCAGATTTGCACATAGCCCAACTAATTCACCATCTAAGATCACATGTTACTCTGTAAAGTGCAGAATGGCAAACTGTAGAACTTTTTTTAGAAATACTTAAAAACTACACAAACTTAAATGTATTTAGGCACTAAGTGTTTTGATGGCACTTAGATAGCACTAAGTGCCATCTAAGTGTTTTATATTTTTTGCTTAAATTGATTTATCAAAATTAGAAAAGTGGTCATCAAAAACAAAATAATTCTGCATAATTTTAAAATGGTTTGAGTTGACAATTGTTGCTTTTTTTTAACTGTGGATTTTTTAGTTGTACTGTTGGGAGTTGTATACTGTATCAACTCCAAACAAGAAGGTGCACCGTTTAAATTAATTCACTCAAACAAAAAACATCGAGCCAAAAATCTATGAACATCATCAGCAGCACAGCAAAGCTGCCTTCATGTGAAAAGTAGCCCAATTACAAGTTAGCAGCACTTAGCTCATCTGTCGACTGTGAGCTATGCAGTTTACAGCAGTAATTCAGCAGTTCTATTCAGCAGATGGTAAACAAGGAGGACTCATTAAGCAGTTGCCATTATTCATGTATTAATTCTGAGTCATAGACTAATTAATAATGCATTGCCATAATGTGAATGGCTTTATGATTTGTACTAATAATTTAACTGTTACAACACTATCCTGGTGCCATAACAACTGAGTTTTAAGTCACCTGTAATTTCATTATGCCTCAAGAAAATCTGACTTTCTTTTAATGTTTTAAAGACGACATGATTCGATGTTCCCCCCGTCTTTCTGAAGGACTTTCAAATGTTTTCTTTGAAATGGAGCTGCTCTCTGGCTTGTACGTAACCATGGCAGCACATGGTCACACATTTTCCTCCATTCATGAGAAAAGTGGACATGTTGAAACCAACAGGACTAATTTACTATAAGACACTAAAATGCATCATTCTTTTCATTCATTTATCTGTTGCTACTTGACAAACAAGAGCAACTAATTTTCTCAAGAGGGTAAAATTATAATGTTTTTTATTTTATCTAAACTTGTGAAGGTCACGGACAAACCAATACAGATTTAAAGCACGTTTATAATGTAAATATTACTCATAAGAAAAAGACAAATTTATAGGCAAAATGGGAACAATGTTATTAAACAGCTGACCTAAAATAAAAATGTTAAATTTGTAAATGTTTACATTTTGGAAATACAATGATGCTGGAGATGCCATGTAAAGCTAAATTAGCTTAGATTTCAATACATTTCTGGCTTTAAGAATAACATATTTAATTACTTCAAACATCTGAATACTAACTGATAACGGCCTAAAATGTTTTTGTAGTTACATCGTAATGTGTTAAAGCGGTCAAAATGTTACTTTTCTGTATAAAATAAATTCCAAATTGTAATATTAAAAAAAGTCTAGTTTTTAGGCTCTAAACTTCTCATGCCATAAAGTCTAAAGATATATTTTCCCATTTAACTCGTAACTCTTCAGTGCCATCCACCAGTCTGGGCTCTTTAAATGACATTGAGTACTTTAGGTTTTCACTCCTGGATGCATTTACATCCGACACCTTTAGAGCCCAGAAGTTTGTAACATCTCCAAGAAATACTTGACCTTTTTCTCAAATCGTTGCTTAAAATGTCATCTCATTCAGATGACTCTGATTACGACTCTTTACCCCCTTAGATGTAACGGGCAATACTCTTTCTTCAACTTCAGTTTGGTTCACACTGCGCATAGTTTGTTCAATCCAGTTCTGAAACCACAAGAAAAATTGATCAGAGGTCAGATTACGCTCGTAAAATATACTCTGACATAATTAGCAGCATCACAGAAGTAATTTCATCTGACATTGCCACAAATCAACAACATGCTAATCGGTTCAAGTTAAATCAGCCAATTACTGTTCTCCTCTTGCCGTCTAAAAGGTTTTTTTTTTTTTTTTTTTTTTTTACCATTAATCTCACCTCAGCTTCTCTGCGCAGCCTGATTAAAAGCAGCTTTCTCTGCGTTTGATTCACTCACACACTTAACACACAGCTCAGTGCCGCCATTGTGGTAATGGCAGTGTGTGTGCATGTGTGTGCGTGTTTACCAGCCTTTGACGGTGGTTGCATAGTGATCAAATACAAAGACTCCATATCACATTATCACAGTCAGGAGATCAAACACACCTCCAGGGACACACAGAGCAGAAACTCGCCATCTTCAGGCTGCACTGTGTGTTTAATGACTGTTTTATGAACTGATGTGGTTCTCTGTGCTAAATGAGCCCAACATATACGGCTTTATTGCTTTGGACCGTTTCAGGCTGTGTGTTGCATGTTGTTCATGCATACGCCTATACACACATGTGGGTATTTGTACGCACAAGCCAGCAAAATCTTTATTTAGATTAAATTTATTTATTTAGATTTTCTTCTTGGTTTATGTTTAGTGCCAAAAATATATTTAAATATTTTTTAAAATAGATTTATTTAAATGCCTTCTTCAAAAATATATCCTTTTTTTTTGTCAAGTTATGGTTTTATGTAGTTTATAGCCAGTTACCCAGGGTGGTATTAGAAGAAAGGGCGTACCATGTAAAAAAAAATCTCATGTATTGCATCCTAAAATGTTTTTAATTTGTATATGTTGAATATATGAGTAGTCTGTAATCCTGTGTGAGTAGTTGACCAATATTTCTGGCTTTTAATTGAATTATTCTGATGATTAACCATCCATCCATTCCATCCATCCATTTTCTTGCACCCTTGTCCCTTAGTGGGGTCGGGAGTTGCTGGTGTCTATCTCCAGCTAACGTTCCGGGCGAGAGGCAGGGTTCCCCCTGGACAGGTCGCCAGTCTGTCGCAGGGCAACACAGAGACACACAGGACAAACAACCATGCACATACACACTCATACCTAGGGACAATTTAGACAGATCAATTAACCTAACAGTCATGTTTTTGGGCTGTGGGAGGAAACCGGAGAACCCGGAGAAAACCCACGCATGCACAGGGAGAACATGCAAACTCCATGCAGAAAGGCCGGGGTTGGGAATCGAACCCAGAACCTTCTTGTTGCAAGGCAACAGCTCTACCAACT
>CAEGAF010034346.1:0-10100 GCA_903067075.1 Micropoecilia bifurca | reverse complement strand
ATTTTACAGGTTATTTGTTTAGCTTTCTGACCGTCATGCTAATCCGGTGAGTGTTTGTAGCTGCGCTGCTTTACCTGTTGTCTGACCCTCCATGTCTTTTTACTGCAGTGAGCCTCGATATAGCCAAACTCCGTCATTGTTTTTATGTCTATTTTATGTCTAATAGACATAAGTCTATTAGCTTCGTCGTGTTGATGCATTTTGACCTGCTTCTATTTTTCGCCGCAACATGCAAACCTCCTCATTCACTCAGTGCGTTATAGTTACACATCGCTTTGCATTTGTTGCTGCGCGTTTACGCAGAGTGAAGGAAAGACGAGACCAGCTGGACAGACAGGCTGGGAAATGAGATGCAGGTGATCGGTATCGGCAACAGAGCCAATGATCGGCCGATCCCGATCATCACCGATTTCACGGAAATTGGCCAATTATGATCGGTGACCGATCGATTGGCACACCTCTAATATATATATCAAAAAGAAATCATAATCAGTCAAAAGCTGTACCTCCAGCTCAAAGCTTTACAAAACCCGAAGATCAAAAACTGGCCAAACAACTCTGATCAGTTCTTCTCTAATAAAATCACGTTTTATTCAAATGGATTTTTCTATTTAAAACATTTAAGCTGTTGGTTGCATTAAGTGGGGGAAAAATTACCAATAACAAATTTATCCAACAAAGACACCATATTTATGGATGATACATTGTGTTAAAAACAGCAAAAGAGATTTCGGATGTAATTCACAGCATTATGTTTTATAAAAGACATTTAGAGTTTATATTTCATTTTGTTTTTATGTAGTCATTTGAATGTTTTGGAGCTTTGGAACCCACTTGAGGGTTATGGGGTCTTGAGATGATCTCAAGAAAAATAAAAGATGGCCTACGGCATAGTTTTGTCAGAAATCATCAATTTTTTTCTGGTATTTCTGTCTAAAGCTTATTCAAGCTCTTTGTGTTACCATTACTTCCTTGTCAAATTGGCTCATTAAAAATATTTACTTCACCCAGAGATAATCTGGGTCCCAATCTTTGTTACTGTTATTCTGTAGGTCAATAGCAAGAATGTTAGCGAACCACTGGTTTTGAGTTAATTAACAAGTGAAACAGCATGAAAATAGATTTAGGAGATCCCACTTTTATAAAAACCAATGTACACACAATGTATAAAACCTCAGGGTGGTGACAATGTCAGCTTAGATTCAGAGGCGTATTTAATCGGATAAATCTTTTTAGTTTTCCATCATCATCTTATTTACTCACAGGGCTGTAACCCGTTTATTTCTAATTGCTAAATAATTGTTCATACAGTAATTCACTGAGGTAATATAGCATTACTAAATTCTTTTGGGAGAGATACGGTGGTACTTTTCACCCTCTGGCATCTGATTACTCTTGTAATTTGAAAGTGAAATGTGCCAGAAAATTTCTGAGAGCATTGTCACCGAAGGACAGCTCATCAGTGACACCCAATTAAAATACTGACAACTGTATATCCACTACATAAAACAATATTCACAGCCCTGTAAAATAAACAGCACAACCGTAAGAAAGAAAGATTCACAAGCACAAAATATATTCAGACCAAAAGATAACAATATATTGGGCATATTTGCTAACCACATGGCTTTTGTGCTTTGGATTCTGGCACACAGAATCTACAGCAAAACAAAAAGAGTTGATGTGGGATTTATGTCTTCTTTTCGTATGAGCTCTAAATAACTGAACACTAAAAATTACATTAAAGGATTTTCTATGTACGCAAAAAGATAATCATATCGTGTACAAAAGAAGAAAAGAATTACTGCTTCAAAGTAAACAGGGCTTCAGATTCCCACAAGCTAAAAAGAAATGATGCTAATATAAGGTGCTGTCTTGTTTAGGTGACTTAATACAGAGACCAATTCTAACAGTTTTATTGAAATCCATTATTCTGTCATATTTGTTGTCACTTGGCCAGTTTCAGTCTGTATTGCTAAAACGTACTGCAATAGAAGTTACCTCTCGTGTTTTTAGACAGCAGATGACTGACTCATCTCTGATAACCCAGAAGAGATCAAATCTGAGCTCACAAAATGAACTTACTGGTAAAATAATGGCAAAATAAGAAACACTTAAAAACATGATTGTTCTTTAAAAGCAGTGTCAGCAGATGATAGCAACATACCTGCCTACAGGCTCAGAGGAAACCAGTTTATTCAAACATTTACCAGAAATGTCAATGGAAAAATATTCTGTACAGTTAATAACACGAGGTCCTTTAAACTGTAAAAACAACCTTCTGAGCAACATTTGCATAAATATCAATTTGAAAAGCTGGCTATAATAAGTTCTCTGTTTTTATGTTGAGCAAAAAAACAAAAAACTCATTTTTTTTCAGTAGTTTTTTTTAAGTGTAAGGTTTATGTTAAAATGCCTGCATCTGGTTCAGTTTTGTTCTTTTGACAGTACTACAGCACATTACAGTGTGAAGCAGACTGAAATACATAAAACAAGCTAATCAGTTGCCCAGGCAGTAAAGAAATCACAAACCAAAACACTGTGACCAAGGATTGAGTTTTCTTTTCATCAATCTTAAGAAGCTGATCTTTGGGCTGTTTGTTGGCCTGAAACCTACAGGTGTGGCTTAACATTTTACCAAAAAGACAAAGCCTGACCAATGACGCGGTCATTATCCGTCATGATAAGTGGAAAACATATCAGTCAGCTTTTTTTTGAGGAAATTCAAGGTTCCTAGGTTCAGAAACAGAAATGCTCATTGGAACTGCAAAAGAGACAAGTGCTACGTAACTCTACAGACATTTACTTGTATTTTAAATGTTGAAATGCAGAGCATGCTGTTTAGAGGGCAAAGTTTCGTCTTTCAAAGAAACATGGCAGCAGAATATAAGTCTACAAAGTTACATTTTGATGAACAAAGAGTCTTCTAGATCATGTTCTTTGGAAAGACAAGAACAAAGTAAATGTGCATTTTCCATTTGGAAAACCAGGAACAGACTATCAGGACCGACACCTCAGAGTAACTTTAAAGCATCCTGGTGTAGAGATGATGATTGGTGCTTATTTTTTGGCTACAGGACTTTGGCAGCTTGCCGTCATTAAGTTGACAATAAGCTTCTATGTACTGCAAAGCAGTCCAAGTCCATGAGTTACAGTCCAAATTTCACCCTGACAGAACTGTGGCAGCTAACCTGAGCAAACCTAAGAAATATTCTATGCAAGAGAAGTCCGAAGGTCTTCCACAGTAATGTGAAAAACTGGTAAAGACATATAAAACAAGCTACAGCTTGTTACTGATGCACTTAATTCTGCAGTAGTTCTAGAAGTGAACTAAAATTACAGTTTGTGTGTTTCTATAGACCCTTAATTGAGGTAAATCAACTTGTCCTAGTATTAGAGATTCAATCATTTTGGTAATCATTGAACAGTGCTGCAGATGTTGTTGGAACATAGTCTGACCACCAAGCTTTGTGGTTTTATTGCTGACTTCAAGTTAGAATGTGCGTCCCATTTAAAGAAATGCCTCAATGACTACCTCAATGTTTGGATTCACAAGAATCGAACAAATGGATTAGTGGAAACAATAAAGTCACACCATTCACAGCTGTTCCAAAGGCAACAGTAATTCTGTTAATCTTTTTGTTTACAGACTTAGTGAACCAATAACTAAAAATATTTATTGCCTTTTTGATGTTATAATTTAATAAGTCTTTGCAAGAATAGATGGTAAAGCAGGAAATAACATAAGCAATAAAAAAAGGATCTAAAGCAGTCTTGAAATATGATTCTCTCTTTAGTGCCAACTTCAGGCTGGCATGATTAAACAGAAGTCACAGCACTAAAGTCGATTCCAGTGTGTAATATACTCTACTTCTCTGGTGACACGGCGATTCTGCTCAAAAACAGATCATGAGGAGAAAAGGAGAGGCTGCCAACACCTCTCAACAGCTGCAGTGCTTAACAAGAACCTGCTTCCCCTTTACACAGCCGCTTTAGTCATACTGACTCTAATCAAAGCTGACTGTTGATTAAATGAAAACAGACTGGGGTCTCATATTTGTGCTGTTTACCAGTCAGAGGGTGCAGACACCAAGAGGCACATGGCACAAGCTGATGTGCAGGTTTTTCTCCATCCACACGCTTGTTTTCACCTGGGCCTGTTAAATTGGTACGGAAAAGGCAAGTCTCTGGGGGATCCAGGCCAAAGCTTTTGAGGCAGAGCTCTGGTGTGACTAAACCATGTCTGCCTGTCAAGAAGCTGCATCCCAGTCCTCCTATGGTTTCTAGTGGATTTCAAGGAGGTAGGACCTTTTAAGCAAAATGACTGAGATTGCTGGAGGTTTATTATCGGAGTTTGTTTTGGTGGTGGTTTTCCCAAAAGAAGACAGTTTCTTTTTCTTTCATCCACCAACAATATGGAACAACCTACCCCAAGGTGTTAGGCATGTAGGCATGGATAACCACTTTGTTTCTAAACCAAAAAAGAAAACATTTGAATTGTCAGTATTATTTGTTCCAATCATTGTTTTTCTGACTTTTTTTGTTATCTTTATCTTCATACTTATATTTTTGCACATTGATTTTATTGTTTCATGTGTGTTTTTATCCAATGTACATCTTTTAGATTTTTTTCCTGTGCCTAGGACTTTTATTGAAAGTTCTTTATACATAAATGTGCTCTTGTCAGTATCACTATTCCTATTAATTATCAAGCTGCTGAAAGCATCTGACTTCATCTAGTGTAGGATTGTCCAACTTCAGTCCTCAGAGGCCGATGTAGATGTAGATGTGTCCTTGTACCAACAATGCTAAATTAAATGGCTAAATTATCTCCTCAACATGCCTTTAAGTTCTCCAGAGGCCTGGTAATGAACTAATAAAAGAAAAATACATAATGAATCTTATATCTGAAAAAAATCAGAAAAATCAGAACTAGTTCTTAAACATCAGCACAAGTCATGTACCTTTTCTCAAATATGAGAAGAAATTCTGACAATTATTTTCAAAACTAGCAAAGGAAAAGGTGTAGTTTGCTCCACAGATCCTCATCAAGATTTCGACAGCAAAGATCTGGATCAGCTGAGTTGATTTATGACTTTTCAGAAGAAAATCCACGTGTAAGAAGCTTATGATAAAAGGAGGCATAAATAAGATAAATAGAAAAAAAAACTTATAAGAGCTGTTGTACCTAAAATCTTCCTGGTGCACAAAATGCTTAACAAAATGACAATATTAGAAAACCAGATTAGTACAAGTAAGTGAATTATGCAAGACATGCAGGTGAAGTTTTGAATTGGTCGCACAGAAAAATAAAGATAGACTAACCGAATGCACAGCTCTTGTTTAATTTGTTAGTTAAATCTCAAGGGAATAGTAGAGCTTTCTTATAAGTGGAATAAGATAAGAGGTAATGACCTGTGAAGTGTGTTTCTATTGTGTGGTGTAACTGGGTCTATATTAATAGTTGTATATTTCCACAAAATGTGTTTTTCCATGTATTTGTCTGCTTCTACTTTACTCTACTTTACTGTTGCTGTGTTCCTCTGTGTGACTATAAGGGGTTTGGTCCTCCAACTCCGCCTTATTTTCTTCTTTTGTTCAGGGTCCTCCAGGACTATTATAAATATTAAGTTATTAATTTCCTCTTCCCTTTTGTTATTCATTCCACTGGGAAGAGGCAAGTTTTATAATCTCTTGTAATCCTTTCGTTTATATTGTGTTAAATTAAGTTCTAGAACATGACTAAAAAATACAGCATTATAAAGTGTTGCATAGAAAAATAAAGATAGACTAAATTAATGCACAGCTCTTGTTTGGAAGATTTACTTTTTGAGGAAGAATTAAAAGTATAAAACATTTTCACAATGTAACTTTAATTTTGGTAGTGTCTTCAGCCAACAGCCGAAAAATGAATCTGTGGCATCAAAGTATGTAGCACATCTGTTGCAGGTGAGATGTTTACTTGTCAAGAATCTGCGCCTCAAGAGGAAAGTTTACTCTCCTTACAGAAGAACACTGACCTTGGCATGGACAGCATAGGATGCCAGCAACACAGAGGCCTCTGGAGGACAGTGGATTTCTTCTTCAAGGATCTTCTTCCTTACCTGAACAGAAATTTCAACCGTTTTAAAGCTTTTATTACTTGAATGTTGAAGCTGTTGATATGAATCCCATCTTTTCATACAGACATTATGTTCAGATATAACAATTAATTTCTTAGATCAGAGAAAGAAAAAAAAGAGATTGTCGTGAATTTATTTTTTAGGAAATAATTTTGACTTTAAATCAGGATGGCTGCTCTTCCCTATTTCCTGAAGATTGGTTCTTTTGCCGCTTCAGTAAGAACTGAGATGATTTAATCTGACTCATGCAATAAAAATGAAGTACTGCCCCAGAGATAAGCAATGGGAAAAACAACACACAAAAAGTTTTTGACAGCCCCAACATTGTTCCCCAAACTCTACACTGACAGATAAGGAAATTACATTTAGTGAGAGAGAAAAAGTTGTGATGCATCTTGAGTTTCATTTCAATCTCTGTTCCTTTGCTTTTACCAACAGTTTGAGTTACTGTGCATCAATGGTGCAATAATATTACATTTCCCCTGCCTTCCCTTACATTACACTTCAGCAAAAGTAAAGGTTTTGTCATGATAAAAACTGTCAACTATGAAGGAAGTGATTTTTTGAAAACTGCTGTGTGCAAAAACTTCATTTTGTAAAATAAAAATTAGTTGCAATGTGACAACACTTGAAATGGTTGTTAAATCCGAGCTTATTATTCCATAACCTTTGATTTCCCCCTGCCTTTTATGACTATGACACTTGGTATTATGCTTTGACCTGCAAAATGTTTTACGTATCCATCACATTGAAGCACTTTCAGACTGAATCTATAGTTCATGGCTGAATCTTATATTAAAACTCCATCAAAACATAAGATTGCCCAGGACATACTGAATGATATGTCATATGATACATATGATACACGGTAATCCAATGGGACTGTATGGAAGCTTTTTTGTCTCCAAAGAACATGGATAGAGTCCTAAATGAAGGGTTAAGGAAAGTCCATAATGTTTTTGTCCTTACTTAAATTAATAAAACAATACAAACTGATGTCGTTTTTCCACTTGTTTAAAGTACTAACTGCAGAATCAGCATCTTGATTCTAATCAGTAGAGCTGTGTGTTCTTTCTACATCTGTACAGCAGCTGATGCCGAGTTCTTTGTTTAGTTCAAAAATACAAAAAAGTCAAATTAAATATTCGCTTCTTATAACAAGAAAAGATTCATCCAAGTCTAAAATACTGATTAAACTCTCGGGGCTCACAGTAATAACACTGTTTTTAACAGGCTTGAATTCACTCCAACCAAGATGAAAGCAGAGTTTCCTACCAGGCGTTTCATTCTTAAACTCCATCATCACTCAAACTAATTGATTCACAAACCGAAGTTGCGTAACCACATATACATCACAAAAGCAGATTTTAAGGTAAGATGGGGCAAACACGCTGTAGCAGCGGTTATATAAGTAGGCAATTTCATGCTTCAGACCTCGTCATTTACAGAGCCAGTCAAGCTGTCCTTTCTTGTTTTGAAGTCACAAAAGGTGCGGAGCCAAAGGTGACAGCCTTAATCATAACCAGCACTAAGTGCTGAGGATGAAATTCCCTTTACAAATGAGAGCACGTTATCATCCGAGCCCGTTGGGACGGAGATGTGCATGTGTCTGTTGGTGTTGTTAAGTGCTCAAAATTTGCGGGGTGTGAGCTCGAGTGTGTACGTATCTGGATCGGTGATCATTTCTGATAAGCACTAATCCAGCTGTCACGCCTGTGACATTATCTGAACGGGGGGCCGCCTCCTGACATTACTGGAATTAATGAGAGCAAAGAAACAAGCAGGCAGGCAGGCGGCGTGATGCTCTACGCATTTATATTCTTCTTACTCGTGGCTGTTTGTTGCCTTAACTGAGTAATTGGGCTGTTAGGCTTTTCTCGATAAATTAACTCAAGCGGATTTAAATGGAGTAAGAGTATAGATAAACATTTAAAGAGTAGAAGTGCAACATAAATAAACTAGCACAACTGACGATTTCTGAGATTGCATTAGGGTTATGTCAATAACAGAGTCAAATGTATTTTTGGGCAATGTGGATTACATTTTTCTTTTTTTTCATACCAGATCCAATTTTGAGGAAAAAATATTATTATTATTATTATTATTATTATTATTATTATTATTATTATTATTATTATTATTATTATTATTCAATCATCACTTCTGTGAGTTATACGACGTATAATTGGGGCCTTGTTTGAGAGGTTTTGTTTTATTATGAGAATATAGTCACAAAGTTATCAGAATAAAGACGTAATTTTGCCAGAATAACATTTTAAAATTACGAGAAAACATATCATCTTGATAATGAGAAAAAAGCTTGGATTACTAATTTTTTGTCCTTTTACATGTTAGGAATTCTCATAACATTTCCACTTCATTCTCCTAATATTACGACTTTATTCTTGTATCATTTCAACTTTATTACCATATTACTTCATTCTCATTTTATTGTGACATTACAACTTCACTATTTTATTTTATTTTTTTTACAAAAAAATAATCTTAGTCTGACCCATTTCATTGTATATTTGACCTATATTCAAAGTCAAAATAAAAAGAAGCTGTAAAACATGCTGGTCAAACAAAGGTGGGCCTCTGAATTCTGAAAACCCAAAGACTCAGCTGGTGAAAACATTTTCCAAAAACAAAAATACTCAAAACTAATTGATTAACTGATTAATCGATTAGGTGATAAATCAATTAATCGATTTACTTTACAGCCTAATTGGTAGAACTGGATGATGATAGCAAAACACCAAATCTCATCTCTGGCTAAAAGAGTGCAAGCTCTGTAGGAATGCCCCAGGGAAGTATTACTGGATGTAAAGGGCAGCAGTAATATGCTGTTCCCTGATTTCACATGGCTGCACAACATCAGAGCAGGACGATGGAAAAGGTGCATTAAAGAGGGTCCAGAAGAACATCTTTCAGAAAAAATCTGTAGACGTGTGGCCCCTGTAGGCATTGGGACACAATAGATGGAAGCTACAGATGCACAATAAGAAGTTCAGTTAAAAATGAACTAAATCAATACATAGACTTTATTTCACTTCAATAGGTTGAGCATTATCTTCTTTAAGTGTCACACTTGTTCAAAAGCATAGATTTTACTTTCCTTGCTGGTTGTGGATGATTTCCATGAATGCTTTACCTTAAAGCACCTTCATAGTAGAAAATTAATATTTCTCCAGGTTTTTGCTTTTTTTTTAAATTTTGAACTTTTGCAGACTCATTTGCAAGGTCCTTCATTTAAATACACAACCTTCACCTAGTTGGGTTTATTAGCTCTCATGTTCTACCAAACATTAACGAACATAGAGTTTGCATACTCATTTTTGCAGACTTGAAAAATGATCAGATCATGTTTCCTATTTTCCAGACTTTGTGGGCGCACCAAAAACGATTTAAAATCGTGTCCACTATCCAAACGGCGAATAAATAATCTTGAGTTAGATTAGCTGGTAACATCTGTAGCTTCAAATCTCTACTTAACTCCTGCTTTTATGTCTAACTGTAAGAATTCCTAAAACTAATCAGAAAAACTGAATTGCACAATTATTTCAGTTAAAATTGCATAAGCAGAATAGATTAGGATATGAAAAAATACAATTGACAATCGGCTTACCTGTAGAAAGAAGAGACGCTGAGTGATATCCTGCACCAGCTCCTCCTCAGCATTTTCAGGGTAAAACTTGGCCAGGAAGTGGAAGGTGATTGGTTCTTCTTTTGAGACCTCTTGGTCTAAAACCTGTAAGCATAAACCAAAGACATCAACAATGCTACACTTATTGATAAAATAATTCCAGTTTTGTTTAGGGAAACAAAAACAAAAAGTGGCACATCAAACCTTCCTTTCCATCTTCAGCCAAGCCTCTGTGTCCTTTATGTTGTACTGGAGCCCAAAGAACCAGGTTTCTCTCAGTCCCAAAGTCCGGCACACCAAGTCAAAAAGGTCTTTTCCTTTCCACTTCATCT
>CAEGAF010034344.1:0-17672 GCA_903067075.1 Micropoecilia bifurca | reverse complement strand
CACACACACACACACACACACACACACACACACACACACACACACACACACACACACACACACACACACTCACACACTCACACCCTTAATAGTGTTTGAAAGGAACCAGTTAGCATAGCGTGCATATTTCTGTGCTGTAAGAGGAATCCAAACAGAACCAGGGAGAAAACGCAGAAACATCTCACACAGAGATCATGGAGAATCCACAATATGGATCAAATCAGTGTGAACTCTGCTTTTTGGAGGGTTTTTTTTAAAGCTCACCGCAAGCAGAAAGTTCCTCTGCTCCTCCAGCAGCTGCTAGCTACCAAACGGCTAACGCTAAGAAACACTTAGCTTGGGGCTTCAGAATGGCCTGGTTTGTGTATTTAACTTCTTACAAACTTGTTCCCAGGAGTCTGCTTTTACCTGGAAAGATTATCTAAATAATAATAATACTTTTTAAAATTATTTTTAACCATCATGCTCTGTAGTCCAGTTTATTTGTAGAGCACATTTCAGCAACAAGGCAGTTCAAAGTGCCAATATGAAACAAGCAACAAACATTAGTGTTTGTTCAATGCCATCATCAAAATCATCAAGCATATAAACATCAAACACATTGATTAATGGTCCAGTTATTGATTTTGCATGTTTTTAATCTCGGATCGCTGAGGGATAAACATGCAGACACTGATATTAATGTGATCAATATACATTAAACAGATTTGGAACTAGTTGGTGAAGACAAACACTTTACAACAGCAGATCTCAATCTATCTAATGTTTTTTTTACATTTTCACAAAAAGAAAATTGGTGGGAAATATTCAAAATTAGGAGACTGAATATTTTGATCAATAAGGGATTGAGTTTGTACAAAAAAAATCTTCCTGTTCGCAGCTTTTAACTAAAGTCTTCCATCATGTGGGCCAAAACAAGAGGAAGTGACATCACTGAAGCATCTATTATTCTATTGGCTGATGCAGTAAACAGTATCTCAATTAGACGCATGAAAATTAGACAAAATGTTTTAAAAAGAAAACTTTTTCAAGGCGGTGTAACTCAAACTGGCAACATAAACTCATTGATTAACTGGAAACCTGAACTTCACTGCTAAGAGAAGAGTCTCCTTCAAAGGGCTGGTTTTACATTTTTTGTGAGCAAGTCTCTTCAGCCAGTCATTTGTCACTCTTTCCAGATGGGAACGCGCGATTGGGCCGAAATGCTTCTGAAACGACCAGAACTTCACTGTCATTAAAAGCTCATTTGTCCTGGTTTGCTGGCGGAGCCTCCAGCCGCCGCCGGAGTCAGAAAGGCTGAGAAAGACAGACGCTTCTCGCCGCATCCAGCGTCCGGGAGTGCAAAGTCGTAAAGCATCGAGGGAAGAACTGAGCGGTAGGAACAGAGAAGAAAAAGTAGAAAAGGCGACAGAAAGAGAGAGTGGGGTTCATTTTACATGAGGAATGCTTTTATCTAGAGACAGGAGTTTAACGTGTAGATGGGATCATGAGATGCTCATCACTGTGATCACATGAGCAGAAACGTCCCGGACACAGACACACAGTACACAGACTCTTCCTGCTGTTCTTTTCTTTACTTTAGTTACAGCAGCAGTTCAGAAACATGCGAACGAGTTCAAAACGTGACAGGAAGCTAGTAAACTGGTTAGCATTTATGTAACTAAGTAACACCTGTCTGTACTTTTTTACTCTTTAGTTCACAAAACCTGAACTTTTGCTTTTACTTCAGTATTTCACTCAATTACATTTGAAATCATATCTTTTAATGACTAAAAATAAAAATAATAACACCATAAAAACTGATATTAATCTTCTGTGTGTATTTTTCTAATCTTGAACTAGATTTGTCTTGTTCTTTCTCTTGCTTTTTTCAGTTTTGCCTTGTGTATGGAAAGATTAAAAAATTAATTAATTAAAATTAGAATTTTTATTTGGGTATGTCTTGTGTAAAGTATTTCACTCGGTTACATTTTAAATCATATTTTTATTAAAGTAAAAATAATTTTTTTAAAAATCCAGAAAAAACCTGCATCGTTCTTTTTTTGTTTCATTGTATTCTTTTTCAGCATTGTGTTTTTTCCTTTTTTTTCTTTGCAGGTGGAAAGATTCAAAATGACTGAAATAAATAACTGAACAAACGATATTCACGATGTCGTAGTGGCTGCTCACAGTTTATTTTGTATTGCATTTTTACTTATCCAAAAAAACCCCAACTAAAAACAGTTAGAGACCAATATTTTCTTATTTCTTTTGAGAAATTCACAAAACTTTCTTCCTTCCAACTTTCACCTGCAGTACATTTTCCATAAGGAACTTGTTACTTTTACTTTTGTAACATTTTATCCAGCTGGAAAAAAAACAAGAGGCATCTCTACACTTTGTACACTATAAAAAATGTCTTATAAAGGTTTCATTTATACACAAATATACACAATTGTATTTTTACATTAGCTTTATATAAATACATTGTAAAAAACCTTTAAAAAAAAAGAAAAGAAAAAAATACTTGGGCACTATTAAGGCTTTAATTTACCCCCGACGCTCCTTTTTTAAAACTCACTCGTATTTTGGTAAGATGTCATTAAATTAACTGCACTTTTACTTAAATTTGTGTCCATCTCTGCTAATAAATATGAACATGTTTCTTTACCTGCTCGTCACCATCTACTCCATGCAGGCTGTTGGAGCTGGACCTCTCAGCTTTACTCTGAGAAAAGCACAAAAAGAAAATAAAAACATTAGAGCAAAAAAAAACTCCAGACAGATTGCAGTGGTGTGTGTGTGTGTGTGTGTGTGTGTGTGTGTGTGTGTGTGTGTGTGTGTGTGTGTGTGTGTGTGTGTGTGTGTGCTACCTTGACTGAATGAAGGGGTGTGTAGTCGGGTGGGCTGCAGGGCAGGCCGTCGTCCTCAGACGTGGCTCCGCCGTCTTCGGTCTTCTTCATGCACATTAAGGAGGGAGGAGAGCCCAGTCTGATGGCCTGTTTCAGCTGGAGCTGCAGACCAAACATCATCACAACTATCACACGTTTTATTTCTCTTTGCAAAGTTCAAAAGTACCTTTTTATTATCCCAAAGGAAAATTAAATGCTGTAATTCATATCGTGATGCATCTCCAAAAACTCATTGTGGATGGTGTTACTGTGGGCCTCCTGTAGCAGCAAATCTAAAAAAGACTGTTGCCATGTTCCGGTCTTGTGACTGACATAAAGCACCATCAGCTCAATTTTCAGGCAGCAGAAATTATATTTTATAATAAAATTATCCATATGACACCATTAGCAAAGCGCTGCTAATCCAACTGGTTTGCTTTTGCTGCTCCCCTGTAAATCTTACTCTGGCCGTACGGTTGGGAAACCCGGCAAACAGACCAAGTTCTGGATGTGATCCTCGTCCGTCATGAACAACGGAGGAGAAGGAAGCTTGCAAACTACTTGGAAAAACTGTTTACTTTTTTTTCACATTTTGGCAACTTGTAAGTCGAATTTAAAAAAAACTCACACACAAGTTGTTTTTTATTTGTTAAGTATAGTCCACTGTTTTATTCATCTCTTTGAATCAAACCTCTGGGGAATTACTTCTTTTTCTCAGTTTTCTAAAAACTTTAATTCTCCCCCATTTCAAGTCTTGCTCCAGATTCTAATTTAGATTTAAGATTTGGACATTGACTGGACCATTTCTCGAAGGATGTGCTCTGATCTAAACCAGTTTGCTGGTTTTTATTCACGCAACACCTGGATCTAAACTTAAACTACACACAGAGAGGCTCAAATAACTCATTTGGGGACTTTTGCAAACTGTTCGTTCTGAATACAAATTACTGTTCCTATTTTCAGACTCTAATCTGAGAAAAAATAAAATAAAAAATTTCCTTCCATTCTACAATATTTGCAAGTCGTAGATTTGATAGAAGATGTTTGTTTGCTTTCTAGAGGTGATAGGAATGTCCAAAGTTTTCACTTCCCGTTTAATAATTACACACAGGTTATATTTTGAGTCAGTGAGGAGTATAATTAACAACGCTGGACTTTTGCAGAGGGTTTGTTGGCAACGGAGGGTGAAAGTTCCTGCATGTTCTCTCTGTATCACAGAAACTCAAACAGGTTTCTTATCTCCATGCTGCCCTCTGTCAGGCTCTTAAGGACTCATTTACTTGGGCACAAAGCAAACACTGGAAAACACAGCTTTTGTTGAGCGAGTGGACGGCCTGCAAAAATGATTAGAAATGGATATAGATATTAAAAAGGTTCAGAAATCAATATTCATCCAGAACTGCTTGAATATTGAATATTAGCAGAAAGAATTGCTTCGTCTCGCTGTATTGGTTCAGAAAGATAAAGTTGTTTGAAACAGAACGCTGACTGAATATCGAGATTGACTTGACTTATTACGTTGAAATACATTGCTAAATTCAGCTTTGAACATATTTTTACGTTTTTGTCGTGTGGTAGCTGTACTAGGAAAAGAGATCAAAAACTGGAAACAGCTGGAACCACATTTTGATATAAATGGGCTAATATTCCAGAAAACTGACTCTTGTGAAATGAAGCTAAAACATCATACCTAATTCTGTTTAAAAGGTACTTCTACCAAGAAGCAGAAATAAGTTTGTATCTGGGATTAATAAGGCTAAATTAGCATAACATTTTTCCCTTAGTCAAGATTGAGCTTTAAAAAAAGTCTGTTGTTTTTATTCAGTTAATCTTTAATACGAGTAGATTTTCTGTGTTTTGGTATTTTCATTTTGTATATTTCACTGTTTCCTCTTAATAAAAGCATCCCAAGCTCCCAGGGATATATGCTAACCCACTATTAGCATCGGACATACGCTAGCAGCTTTGCTAGCATACTTCTTCTGAAGTTTCCTGGCACTCAGGTTAAGAGTTTAAACAAATTTGCCAGCGCTGAATAATATCAAGTGATATTTTAGTTTTATGTATTTGCCACATTTCAGCTGACAGAGATATAAAACAATTCATTTGGTAACATTTTTGGCGGATGCTAATCTTGTTTTGTGTATGTGCTGAATGTCAAAGTACAGAACACCGGTAATAGTCGGTGAACGTGTGATATGATTACCTGGCAGCACCGCGGTATTTACCCTGTAGCGCCTTATTAGATATTGATGTCTCCATGACTTGCTTATATTTAGCTCTAGAATAACCTAATTCCGCTCATCAAACAGGAAGCCCCCGCTGAGAGCGAGGATTAAGCTGGGAATATCTCCATCGGATCATTTTTCTCTCTAAACTCAGTTTATGCTAATGACTGTGTCTGAACTCCCATCTGCCAGACGTATCGCTGCGGTTTCATATCTGAATTTGAGTCTCCAGATGCATAGTCTGTCTTTTTTTAAAGACCGCCTTGTCCGTAAATAGGCCCAAAACACTTCCTCTTTATTTCGACTGCAGGGAAAAGTTTTCCTCTTTGGCAAATCCCCTTAAGGAGCAGCTTATATCCTGCTCTCTGTAGCTTAGTGAAGCGGTTGCACTGGAGGTCACGTCTTCCCCTTTTAGACGCTGTTGTGACAGGATATGTGCTTCATCTCAGTTCCTCGTCCTCCTCCTCTTTGTCATCCACTTACTTTTTCTTTGATTACCTTTTCTGCCATAAACACCTGAATTCTAGTAATTCACTGGAGTTTAGAGTCAATAGTGATGATTTATTCCCGTCTCTTGCACTCTGTCCTCTGCTATAATAACTTTGGCTGGATATCAAAAAGAGCAGCTGAGTCTTATTGGTAGAGGAACATCATCCTCATCCATTACATCTGACATCTCAACGGGATCGTCCAGAGTGCCACGTAAAAGTGTTAATGCTTCTTAAAAATGTTCCACACTTCCTTACTCCACAACCTCAACTATTGATGTATTTTGTTGTGAGTTTGATCAGCAAGTCAGTAGGGCAAACATGTAAACTGCAAGAAAAACTCTGGTATGCACAGTTTTCATAATAGAGTTTATACGGTTTTGAAATCTCAAACTTGAAATGAAAGGGCAATTAAAAATTCCTATAATAGATATTTATTAAAAAATATTTCTTCTTTCTTCAGAAAGTCACCTGGCATTAAAGGGTCAGCATTATGTGTTATACAACCATATAGGGCTATTTTATAGCACAATCAAGTAACTATGTCACTTTTGTTTATTGCAAAATTGCTGCATGTGACTTAAAAGAAAATTGACTTTGTAATTTAATGCCTTGAAATTGGGCCTCTGTCTCTTTAAGAAGCTCCTGCTCTTTCTGAAACTCCGCCTTCAGGAAGTCATCATTCCCACACATTATTCCTCTATTAGCCCTTTCACAACATTTTTACCAGTGTTTGACTGAGAAGTAGCTCCTATAATGAGCTCATCAGATGCTCAGTTCCACCAGGTGTTTGCTAATTGCAGCTGGCTAGTCTGAAGGAGCTGAGTGAGGGAGGGCTGGTCTGTGAGGCAGAAGCTCTGAAGCAGATCTCACGTTATAATTATACACTACTTCAAGTTCGTCTTTGACATTGAATTCCTCTAGAAAAAAAAGGTGAAAAAATAAAGAATGAACACATTTGCAAGACACTGCAACCTTATCTTGCCACGCCACATGAACTGGCTCCTGATTACGTTTTTAACTTCTGGGGTCAAAGAGTAAAAGTCAGCGGTTGATATTTACCTGTAGGGATTTAACTTTCCCGTGAATGCTGTCCTGAGACGCCCCGAGGCCGTCGTTAGCTTCTGATGAGTCGGAGACGAAAACAGAGTCATGTGACAAGGCCTTGTTGCCCAGACTGATCCTAGACCTTCAGGAACAACAGATAAGAAGAGAAAAAGAAGATTTTTTCCCGTAAATGTTTATAATAACAAAATAGAAATTGTAAACACTATTATAACAATACGATTTTCTGCTACTTCTTAAGATGACCGTTGGGGGGGAAAAAATTAACAAGACACATCCTGCCGCACAGACACAAGGCCGGCGGAGGCAGGAAGTGGGCACGGCTTGCGAAAACAAAGAAATCCTGAACCTGTCGTCAGGAAGAGACGCTCCACTCCTGGTGGACAAAAACAGGAAGCGCCGAGCCTCCACCGAGGAGATGAACCTCAAACACAGTCTCTCCTAAGTCAATTCTGCACATGTGATTTTGTTTAAATAAATCTAATCAGGCAGCAACACAACAGTGGGGCAGAAACACAACAGTAAGAAATCATTTTGGATTTTCAGTAATCTACAGGGAAATCAACAATATTGTTTCAAACCGATTGTAACTTATGAAATGAAAGTTGTCTGGTTTTTTTTTAGACAACAGACACAAGGGTACACTGACAATGATTTAGTAGTAAATATTCAAGACCTCAAACGCAGCAGTGAGTTCCCTTTTTAATTAACAGAAACCAATAAAATGATCTCTTTGTCTCGACTTTTTTATTTATATTTTTAATCACATTTGGATGTGGAAAAGCAATTCGAATCAGTTTGCTCCTATGAAAATACTGCTGCCTCGCTTGAAAAATTAGGATTAAACTGTTTTAACCAAATTTTTTTTGGTTCAGTTTCAGTAGTCCAGACTCCCAGACTTAAATGTAAAACAAATGAATCGCTCCAATACGAGTCATACTCTTCAGTACTCTTCTGGCAGAATAAAGTAGGCAAAGGTCTAACTCAAGAACAAAATGGGAACAAAGTCACTAGCTGCATGCAAAACTGCCAATATTCTGTTATGTCAGCAACACAAAGTTTCATAATTAAAGGTGTTGCCATTACATAAGAAATATGATTAAAATCACACATGAATAAGTTTGTTCATGCAATAAAGAATGTGGTCCCATGATCCTCCAACTACTTCCTGTCTCTCCTTCCTTTGTGGTTTGTGCCAGTGGCACCTGAAATTAAAGGGTCATGTGATCATGTGACTCGCATAATGTGGAAAAAAAGTGTTTCCTTTGCAGTTTTGCAAAATAAACCAATTTTACAATTTGCGAAAAGGAGAAAATAAACAAAGTAAACAACACCTCATGCTAATGCTGAAACCTTTTATAAAAACAAAAAACCAGAAGGTTTTTTCTAAATTACTACGTTTCCACCAAGCAAATATATTGTCAAAACGTCAAATTGTGTAATTATATGGTCAATGCAGCCACTGATATCCAACGGTCTTGCAAAGTGTTAAAAAGCCATTTCTAAGTCTTTGGGACTCCACAGACAGAGGGAACATGGGGCAGTAGTGAACTTTTCCAGCAGTGGCTAAACCCACCAAAGCCACAGGAGTTCTTAGGATCTGATCCAGAAGACCATAAAATATACCAGAACAACGTCTATAAGACTAAAAAAAAGACAAAAGAAACATTTCCAAAAGCACCTCTGATTCAGAAAGCGTTTGGGAAAATATTCTTTGGACTGATCGTTTAAAAATTACAACGTAATAGAAAGTATTCGCCCTGTTAGATCCCACAATCCAACATGGTGGTGGTAGAGTGATGCTCTGGGGCTGTTATGATGCTCAGGGACATTTGATGAAACCATAAACTGCGCTCTTTATCAGAGAAACCTAAAGGAGAGTCTCTGGTCAGCAGTTTGTAACTTTAAGCTAATGTGGATAATGGCTTGAAGTTTAATGCCAATTAATGCAAATAATTGATGATGGTTGTTGACACCAAGAGTTTAGGGGAAGCAATTCCTTTAAATCCTACCTTGCAAGGTTGAATTGGAAAGCTTTTTCCCTAATAAATGACTTGGTTTGTATTTACACATAACCCAGTGTGGATTTCATGACCTAAAACATTGAAGTGTGTCTGAAAAGAAAAACCAGTAGAAATCCTTAAGGGGGCGAATATGTTTCTTGTGGCCCTGTGGTTGCTAAAAGAACTGTATCAGTGTGTAAATGTGTGTGATCGTACCCAGAACCCTTCTCCTTCTCGGATCGGGTCAGCGTGTTGTTCTCTGACGTTTTGCTGACGTTGTCACTCGACTGGCTCCCCTTCAGACCCTCCTCCACTCCTGCGCTCTGCGGCTCTTTCCTTTTCTTCCGAGCAAACAATTTCTTGAATGTCTGGAACTTTGATTTCTTCTTTCCTGAAAAGAAAAAGGAGAGTAAAAGTAGGTTTTCCAACTTATTGTGAAAAGATGGCACAGTGACACATGATGGAATGTTACAGAAGAATGACTTGCAGACGCTAGAGCATCTAGACCATTACAGACCGTGGAAAACTTCAGGAGGAACCACACACCAACACAAAAACACACGCGCGCACACACACGCTTTAATACTTGCAGTCCATCGCACACACTAATTCTTACTATAGCAATGCCACGGAATCATCAGTCGATACAAACTGTTTCCATTTATTGACAAACTGTTTGTCTTCTCATTTTGTCATGGTACAGCTACAAAAGTCAGTTGATTTTATTAGGATTTTATGTGACAAACAAACATAAAGTAGTGCCTAATTATATAAAAAACTTAATTTTCAAGAGCATAGTGGAAAATATAATTACCCATCCTTCATCTGCTCCTAACATGAGGTAAATACCAAAAGTCGCACCGTGTCGTTGCTTCCACTCTGATTTGATGCCAAGCTTTAGTGACAGAAGTCATAGATTTTAGTTGCCCATGCCAAAAATAAAAAAATAAAAAATTAAGGGCGTTTTGAAAACTCTTTTGGTTTGGACTAGGTTTGGGTGTTATGGACTAAATTTTAATTACGATATTTTGTGGTAAAATGATAAAAGTGACTATAAGTGACTATAAGAACTATTTTAGGTAACGTTTATGGCTGTGTCATACATGCATGACACAGTAATGATAGCTACACAAACACAAATACTTTCCCATTTGTAATATTCTTTCGGACACTAATCATACTGTGATTTGTGTCTTCAAACTAAACACAAACATTTTCAAATGTATTTAGCATATATATTATATTACATTTATATTATAAATAGCAATAATTGTATGATAAAAGGTGGAGAAAATAGTAAAAAATAATTGAAAACATAGTTTTGAGGGATTTAAAATATCGTTAACTGAAATTCATTGATGAATCAAAATTTATCGTGATAAATGATAAACGATACGATAAATGCCCACCCTGCGACTTCAAAAAAATAGTAATTTTTTATACAAGCTCCATCATCTTTGTTCTGTTTCTGAGCTAAATCACAAATATGGAATTTTAAACGTGAACTTTTCTCATTTGACATTGCGCTACATATATTTTTCTTTTGAAAACTTCCACGAACATATTCTGAACTGCAATAATGCTTTCGGTACTAAATAATCATTTCCTATTCAAACAGATTTTTAAAAATCTAAATCAAGTTATATATTGTATCTTCTATTACTACCTGAAGCACAAAAAGCCTTTCTGCATGCCAGCAATAAATATCAGGGGGGGAAGCACCACCCAACCTTGTCATTTACTGAGCCATTCTCCACATAATGTAGCATTAAACCAGGAAAAAGGGCTGGCAAGCTGGTGTAAGGTCACTGCAGCTCTGCTGCTGTAAAGCTGGGTAAACCTTGATTTGCCAACATTCAGCTTCTAAAACAACAATAGAAGGACTCAGAATAGCAGCACGGAGAATTCAATGGACGCTAAGGTCAGAAACGAAGGAGCTGATCTACTCCGACTCAGTGAGAAGGTGGTGACCTTTGAGGGAAAAACACACAGCGGACTGAAGCAGGAGAGAGGATCTACTGTCTGCACTTTGTTACGTTGTACTCCGTGACAAATGGCTTATCCTTTCTGGTAATAACTGTGGTCACGACAAGTTAGAAATAAATAAAAACATCACGTATGGCTAAATTTGTGGTTCCAACATCTCCATTGGCCTACAGTTGGTAGAGACATGGAAGAACAACGACAACAAAGTATAAACTTGTAAAAGTTTATTAGTTTTTAAATCAAAACAAGAGTAAAGTGAACAGTAGTGGCATAGCAAACTTTAAACGTTTGGGGGATGAGTTGACAAATGAAGGATTGAGCTACTTTGGGTCCATCTCTAAAAATCAAATATCTTCACATGTTACAGAGGAGCTCAAGAAATGTTGAAATACCACCTGAAATGCAAGAAGTAAACATATTTGCATGCTTAACCACATATTATTAGGCTAAAAGGTTGAATATTAAAACGTCTTTGTCTTTAATCTTAGCAATTAGTTTTGTAATTTCTCATATGTGTTGCTGTATTTTTATTTGCTGGTAGTAGGGGTGGGCATTTATTCTATCATTTATCGTGATAATTATTGTATTGTGCCAAGAATTTTGATTTATCGTTGTCACGATAAATGATTGTGAACCTCCCACAACTATTCCTGTTGTTGAGTTTGATAGTTTTACTATTTCCTCCACCGTTTGCTCAACAAAATAAATAGTAGGTTTGAAAAGAAGAACAAAACAAGTCACACTTCTTTATGTGACTCATGTCCTAAAGAAGCGTATCAGCAATGGGAATGTTTATGATAAAACTTTAATTACACATTATCATGTTGTTTAGTTTATTGCTTCTTTTTCATATAACAAATACTCAGATCAGATGAAAAACAAGCCTATGATTGGCATTTAGTTGTAAATACTAAATTCACAACTAAATGCTATGAAATAGTACTTTGCATGCGAGAGACACGTCAAATGTTTTTGGCCCTATTGGTTTTCTATACACAAGGAGCAGGAGAGCCAGAGTTGAGCGCATGCACAGAAAAATAGTTAATCAGAGTTGAGCGCTTTAAATGCACACACCGCTAATTTGTTTTCTTAGATTTATATGTATAGACATATAAATGACTTATATGTCTGACTCAGATCAGTTTCAAAGTCGCTGTCCTAGAAAACCCTCAATTCAAGTTAAAAAAAGTCAAGCTAAAACAAAAATCATGGCCCTCTGCATATTTGTAGGCTCTATTGAATATAAACTAAAACATCAAACAGACTCTCAGTTATACTACCTGAGCAATCCTCCAGGACCTCAGCCGGCTCCTGATTGGTCGCCACGTCTGGAGATCCTGATGCCATGGCAGCGCTGTCACTGCTGAGGGGACACAGAGGCAGAAATGATGAGCATCACCTTATAATGCAATTACATGAAGTCCCTGATGACTTTCTGAAAGGAGAGCGTGGTGAGGCAGGGAAACATGGGATGCATTAGCTGAAAGATGATGCAGTCATAAAATTAAAGTCGTTGTAGTTTGTTCAGCAGCAGCAGAGCTGAAGGGCCTCTTAGCTGAAATAAACACTCAGCTCAGTCATTCGCACTGTAATATTGTGTGAATTTTTCAGGCAGCAAAGTTTAAATTTGTATTTAAAAAAAAAAAAGTCATGTTTCAAGTTCCACTGATGATAAAACCAGATGGTTTATACGACATCACCGCCCCGACCCGATCTCCCGCCTGATTCTTCTCCACAATCCAAACATCCCGACAGAGGAATCTCAGCTCCGCTTCCACAGGTCTGTTTCTCCGCGCTAAAATGTTTATGTCGTCCAAACAGCCGATGCCCAGCAACCTCCAACACAAACTCCAACTCGGCCAGGAGATCGCTTTGTTTAGATGCACCTGGTCAGTGAAGTCAGCACACAGCGCGGACCTTGGGATGCTAAAGAAAGTGGATAAGCTAAAATTGGGAGAGTTGAAAAGTGAGCTTTTAAAAAAGTTTTTAACTGAATTAGGGGTGTTTTTTAACACAAAGTTCAAATGAGTCACATCAAGTTTCCAATCAATTGCTGACTGTGCTGTACAGCACGTCCTGTATAGTTTTGGCAGGAAGCTAATTCATTAGCTACATTAGCTTCACGAAAGAAGCTAATGTTTCATTTGATGAAATTATTCCTTTATGTAGTTAAGTTCAAGAAAGTATTTTTTTTTATTACTTTAGCACATGTACATTTTGCTTAAACAGTCGGGCACGACAAATTAATAAGCTTGGATTTTTTTAGTGTTAGTGCTAGTGTATTTTATGCCCAATAAAGTGGAAGAAAACAGTTAATTCTGGCGTTTTTCCTTGTAAAAGGACTTCGTAGGAAACACTATGGTAACACGTTTTGGTGACTTTGAAGTTGTACATTTTTAAAATCTTAACATACTTTGATACAAATAATCCAAGCAGACCTTTAGAAATATATGCTACTTTTACTGTGTTAAAATCAAAATGAAGTACAAGAATGAGCATGCAGTCCTTTTAAACAGGAGAGTGTTTGGTTCTTGGTGTTTTTAGCTGGACCGGAATCTCTCTGGAAATCTTCTTGTCAGCTGCGTGTTATAGAAACAGGAGGAACATTCCAGTGGGGTAGCCGACATGCCGGGGGCAGCGGGGGTGTTTCATCAGTGTTACCATTACACAGTCATATCAGCTACACAATCAGCATCTTAAAGTCAGGAGATTCATCGTCGATCTCTACTTTCACCTCGTCACTCACAAACAACAAAAACAACAAAGTAAATTGAAATTAGTTTTGAATTTCAGTGGCTCTAATAGTATTATTTTCATGTTGTAGCATTGGCATGAACCTGAGTCGAATAATCCCAAATACCCTTGTTGCTGCTGCTGTGAGCTGCTTGATCATTTCCTGTCTGATGCCACAGGGACACACTATGAGCTCACACACGCATAATAACACACAACTGGAGGGACTTAATAATGTCTCAAGGAAACAGATACAGAACCATGAACAGAAACAAACATGGCCATTCATGCCACATGTTCTCTGTGATATAAAAGGATGAGGAGCAAAGATAAGAAATGGGAGGAAATTAGATTATGGAGGTTAACACTCAACAGTTCAGCCATAACACAAGCCTTGATCTGAAAGTCTGCAGACAGTTTCTCCCTTTTATAGTCATTGTCATTTGAATGTAAAAATAAAGCTTTTTTATTTTTAATTTTACTAAATGAAGGCAGAAATTTGTGATTAAGTCTCTGCTTTGTTGATAAAATCCCAGCCTTATTTTGCTTCTGACGTTTTTGTTCTAGTTTTAAGGTTAGATTTACCTCACTAGCAAAAACAAGCCTTGGCACCAACTTACTTTGGTTTCATTAGTAAGTAATTTTTACCCCTAATCATAAAAAAATCCTAAAAAAAAGACATCTCATTGATAACTTGTTAATAAATTAGTGAGAAGCTTGTTAACATTTCACCAAGCTAACAAGCTAATCATGAGTGATGAGTTGTTGCTGATGTGGTGGATTGATAAAGGAAAGGTTGTTATTTGGCTGGACAAAACAGAAACTTATTCTTGTATTTCTTTTACACGACTAAAGTCTGCTAACGTAGTCAACGGACATGTATCTGACTAGCTTGTTGCTGTTGTAGCTTTTGTTAGCATGACACAAGAAAAGACCAATTTCTCTTATCCACAAATCTAAAAATAAATACATAAATACACAATTAAATTAATTACTTTTGTTGTTCTATGAAGAAAATCACATTTTGAAAAGCCGTTAAATAAGGGCTAGCAAAGCCTGTGACACGGTCTGCTACTTGAATTTTAGCTAACTTTCTGAACTTCAACTTCTACTTCTTAAATATAAAAAATAAGTTAAAGAGAATGTCAAAGTGGCTTTAATTTTTCTTCCTAAAGTATAATGCATTAAAAGTTTTTAAAAACGGTGAACGTTACATCTAAACTACACTCGTACCAACTGTGTGGTAGGTTTAGCACCAATTCTTGAAGACACATTTCATATATTTCCAGCAATGCTACAGTAATTCAGAAAAATAATCCAGGACAATATGTTTCACATATTCTATTTTGCAGTCATTTCATATGGGATAGTCATTGTTCTAGTTCTAGCCCCGAATGTGGGAACTTGTATACATAATAGATAAGACACTGACTGTATATAATCAATGGAAAACATATTTTAAAAAATGAATGAGAATATTCATGTTAGATGAAAGTAAAGGGGAAATTTTACTTTCATTGGTCCAAATGAGAAATGTGTGGGAAATTTCTTCGCTCACGGATGAGGTGATGAGGGTTCAACTTAAGATTAGGGGCCAGGGGCCAAAGTGACTGACCTGTGCCCACTTCCAAAATTGGCTCCCATTGGTGACATCCTCCGTTTCATCTGAGAGGACACACAAAAAGAAGGGAGAACAGAAACACAGAAAGAAAGAACGATGGATTTGAAACATTTGGGGGAAACAAAAGTTACAGATTTGAAAAATTAGTTAATAAAGAGTGAGGGAAAAGAAGAGAGGAATGAGACAAGCACAAGACAGAGAGAGCAACTGGGGTCAGAGAGAGGGGTTGTGGGAAAGCAGTGTGAAAGGAAAGAAGAGTTTGTTAGATAAACAGAAGAATATTTGGACAGTGAAAGGCTAAATGAAAAACAGACTTACAGTAAACACAGACCTGCTAACAGAGCCCAGCAGTGAAACTTACAAGCTAAGAGAAGCTCACTGAAATCTCTTGTTAGCTTCCTTTCTTATTCATGAAGTTTTTTTTTCTTCATTGTATTAGTGCACGGTTTACTAACTCAGCAAACTGAAAACTGGGTTTAATCTAATAATTTGACCAATTACAAATGTGCATAAAAACCAAATCTAACCTGACCTTTTTGATTAATTCAAATAGTTATATCAAATATAAAAGAAACCTACCAAAAACTAACGTATTAGTTTTACACAGCTACTTTTCTAAGTTCCTGTATTAGCTAGCTGGACTGCTAGTTTGATATTGTAACATTATTTTTCACCTCCATCCCACCATAAGATTACTAAAGCTATGAAAGTTTTTGCTTCCATTTCAGCATATGACAAAAATCTGATCTTCTTTGCCATCAGTTTTGTCCTTATGTGTAGATTTTCCATTCTATTACGAAGCTAAATCTGCTAGTCAATATGCTAGCATGTCCCAAGGTATTTTGCAAATTGTTTTCTGTTGACACAGAGCCTGACAAAGTAATATTAAAGAACACGGTAAACCCAAACCACATGGAAAGAGACACTTTGACAAACACTGATGGGAAGAAAATTGTGGTCCAATCCATACTTGGATACAATCTCCAGACGCCTGATGTGCCATCCTCATCTGTTTAATCCATTATAAGCCAGCATAAACACCATAGGAATGTCCAGTGATGTTACCCATCAGGAAGGAGACATGTATGACACACACACACACACATGCGCGTGCACACACACACACACACACACACACACACACACACACACACACACACACAAATGTGGGTGCAAAATGTATCAATCAGCTCCACTGCAAAAGCATGAAGATGTTGGCTGAAGGTCATGGGTGCTTTCTGATGTGTATGCAGAGACATTATAGTCATATCTCCGTTATTAATCCCATCATTTACACACACACAAACAACTGTTAAATACAAAAAGTGCTGATTTGAAATAATTTTTATGTCGGCGTTGTGGCGCCCGCTCAAGCGCAGCACCTATGTGCGTTGCATATAGTGCATACTCACTTTCTGCGTCACTGCTAAAGGTGAGACAGTGTGAGAGTGTCAAGAGTCCATTACCAGTATGGGCTAAACGGACACTCCAGAGAGGAAGAGGGCAATCAATCAATCAATCAATCAATCAATCAATCAATCAATCAATCAATCAATCAATCAATCAATCAATCAATCAATCAAGTAAATTAGCAAACACCTGGTGGAACTGAGCATCAGCTGAGCTCATTATAGGAGCTACTTCTGGTAAAAAGTTGTTGAAGGGTTCATAGAGGAGCCATGATGTGATGACTTCCTGAAGGAGGAGTTTCAGAAAGTGCAGAAAGTGTCTCTTAAAGAGACAGAGACCCAATTTCAAGTAATTAAATTAGGAAGTCAAATTTAAAGTCATATTTATATGAAATGCATAGCATTTTTATGACAACTTAAGCTAACATAGTTACTTGATTGTGCAATAAAATGACACAATGTGGCAGGAAAAAAATGTAACGCTGCCCCGTTAGGAATATTTGGTGGCCTGACAAGATTTTTGTACATAATGACATGTATGACCCTAAGCATACTGTGAGTGTATGTAAAATGTCTCTATTTCAGTTTTAATAGGCAGAGTTGAAAGGCACAGACCTTTCAACTCAGAGGAGTTCTGGTCAGGAGAAACGGGCCAAAACTTCAGCAACCTATTGAAAAAATCTTGTGGAACAATAAGTGAAGAGATGCATTCATGTCATGCACTTTAAAGCTAATGAAACGAATAAAACATCTACCATTGTGACCAATTTTAAATCCCAGCATATGCAATATGCTGGGATTTAACAGCCTTTCACAAGCAGACACATAAAAAAGGGCGTAACGGACCTCGGACGCGCCGCCGACTCTCTCAGCTCGCCCATATTTTACTCGTTTACCAACAAACCCAAACTCCACGGCCAACTTGCAACACCAGCTTTATGGGAGCAGAAACATTTGTTCTGTTGTAAACAGTGTTTACTTTTATATCAACTCTAATATCACACGCTTGTCTCTTCTTTTTCTTTCCCAGCTTATTTTTCTCCATGACGGTTTCCTGGCAGCTTTTTATGAACTTGGTTTTGTTTCAGATCCTAATCCTTCAGCAGCATTAGTTTGGACTCGGCGCGAACCCTCCCAAGTGCATCATTAGCTTTATTTGGAGATCCATGAGGATGTGCATGCGGGAGACTGCCTGTGTGTGTGTGTGTGTGTGTGTGTGTGTGTGTGTGTGTGTGTGTGTGTGTGTGTGTGTGTGTGTGTGTGTGTGTG
>CAEGAF010034320.1:0-33749 GCA_903067075.1 Micropoecilia bifurca | reverse complement strand
AATGATCCTGAGGGTCATGAAACCAAAAAGTCAAGTGGTAGACCCAAAAAATTTCACCAGCTCTGAGCCACAGGATCCTATTGGCTGTCCATCAAGACACGGGACGATCCTCTACCCAAATGTAGAACAAAGCTTAATGAAAATAAAAAATACTAACACCAAGCCTCACCAAATCAATATATTGTTCTTAAAGTGGAATAAAGATCTAAATACTGTCTTGTCTTGACTTCAGCCCTGTTTAGTCTGAGCCCACTAAATAAAATCAATATGCTTCAGAACTCGCTGAAATAGTAAATATAGTCTAGCTGTGTTTATTTAGTTTCAGTAGACATGCAGATTTTCCGGGGTGTGTCTTAAGCGACGATCCAACAGGCTCAAGTGTTTCTTATCAAGGAAGCAAATTTAGAAGTAGGAAGGTTGGTGTTGAGATACGGACTGACTCAACTCTGTGACTTTTGTCTTTCCCTAAAGTGTTTTTTTCGCCGGATTTTATTGGATCAAAGAGCCAAAAGGAAAGAGTTTTACTCAATTATTGCAACTACCGTAATTAATCTTGGTTAAATAAAACTTTAATAAACAGATCAGAGATGATTGATGTTATACATTAGAGCAGGGATGCTGGAGTTTTGGACTAAAGAGCTTCTATCCTGTGTGTAGAAAGCGTCCCTTCTCCTAAACACCTGAATCAAACGAATGACTCGTTTCCAGGCTTCTGCTGAGCTGAATAACCTGCTGATCAGGGAACTCAGCCTTTTGATTCAGGTGTGAGGACCTGAGGACTGGACTCGGGCATCTCTGTATTAGACTGTGTGAAATTTTACTTGAATGAAACTTGTAAAGTGCCATGAAAAGGTATTTGTTCTCCTGCAGATATGCCTTGTGTTTTTGGTTTGTCACATTATTAGAATTTTTCTTGATCATCAACAAAGTAAAGGGATAACTAAGCTAAATAAAATTTTCAAATGATGAAAAATCCTGAAGCATTGTCCAGCCATCAGTTAGGAAATTGCTCTAAATTCATAACTAAACAATGTATATGAAGACAAATAAAATATGCAAATGTTGTCAGTTCAAATTTAAATCTGCACATCATAAATTCAAGTCGCTGTTGCAGTTCCCTTAATCTCCTTATCTGGGACAAAATGCAGCAGTTAAATCCATTTCTAAGACTAACATGGAGGAAAACCTACATCAGTGCTTCCCTTACTTAACACTCTCATTTAAAAATTTCTCCATTTACTTTCTGAACTTGAAATGACCTTGTCCCTAACATGGTTATCAATATGTTGTACACCCTGTTGCTGCTTATATCCACAAAAGCTCCCTGCTAGCCATACCAAGGTCACAGTTTGTTACTGCCGGGGCGTTTGGGTTTCCACTATTAGAGCCCACATTTGATGGAGTTCTCTTTCCTGCTAAACTCACACACGTCACATCTCTTAAATCTAACCCTGAAACTTGCTGTTTTGTGAAAGCATTTGGCAAGCTTGAATATTTTCTAGACATTTTCTGTTACTGTAGAAACACTTCGCTTCATCTGACTTGTGTGGAAGAAAGTGCTCTGCAAATTGCTCTGTGTTTTATTAACATTGGAGAAATGGGGAAAGAGGAAAGAGTCTAGTTCAAGAAATTCATAATAATTCTGGAAACAGGCCTCCTAAGACTGTATAATTATTCATTTCTGTCTTCATTAGCCTGTGTGCTCATTTAGCTTGGTTGTGAAATGCTCGACACACATTTTGACTGAACACCCAGTAGACATGTAAGAGCATAATTCGTTCATCATACTGGACAAATCAGGGGCATGCCAGCTTCAATCTTTGTCACTTGCTCTGCGGTTGTTCTCCTGTCCTGCGGGTCGTTTGGCATCCAGGAACATAATAGAAACGGCATTTCTGCACAGACTAAATTCAAAATATTGCTCAGATTCTAGAGATTCTGCAGCACTGCACCTCAGCCACCTGCGGCTTGATTTCTATTTAGCTTCTGTCTGAGTGGTGTAATGGTTGACAGCGGGATCTTTTTTTCTCTCTCTCTCTCTTTCTTGTTTGCATCTTGAGACTGACTGGAGAAATAGCTGCAGAGACATGGTAATTTTATTCCTCATACTTTTCCTGTCAACATTTATTCAAAGTGCTGAGCAATTCAGCGCACTTGCAAAGTGCAAAGTAGGATTCACTCTCTCAACCAGCTTTTATCCAATTTCAGTCCAGAGGTAGAACGCCTCTTTACGGGAGAAATTATAATCATGCAGCACTGCGTCCCACTGAGACCAGCTTTGGAAACTACTGCTATTGCCATCCGACTGATAGTAATATACTACTTTTTTCTGCCGGCTCTCACTGACATTAACAAGATACGCCTTTCAAATATCATGGCCTTTGGGACTGGGTCAGAGTAACTATTTATAGAAGGTCAAGACTTTATGATAGTGTACGCGCCAGAGTGATAACTGAGAATAGAGTGGGTCTTGGTTGCTTTGCTGCTGCTAATTTTGTGCCTGACGTGGCTCTGGGCTGCTGAACAGATGTGATTTAAACACACATGTTGCATTGATCACTCACTGCTTACAGTACTATGGCATTGTCTAGCAATACAGTAGCATGACAAGGATGTGCAAGTTCAAGCCTGTGCAGAAATAAGACATTGTTTATAGTGTGAATAGATGCAATTACAGCTGAAGTGCCATCTAATGCAGTAAAAAAATTATCTTGGTATAGAAAAACAAACAGTTTGCATTGCTTTACTAAATTCCCAAGAACAAGTAATTCACAATTGCTGAAAAGGTCTAAATTAGACAACTTTGAAAATCTTATGTTTATTTAAATAAAATTATTTAATAACTCAGCTTTTCTAGTCAGAAACAGCGTGCAGCTAAAGTAGTGATATTTGTAGCCTCTTGTAGTCACAAGGCTATTACTAAAGAGCAGGATTCCCACAGCATGAGGTTGTTGTCACCAAATATCACTGTGCAGATGCAGTGTTCGCTGTAGATTGTTTATTTTCCCACCTTCTTCTTGTGTTCTGCAAGTTGGCCAAAAGGTTACAGTTTGGCCTCATTTGACCTTTCCAAACCTTTATTCCTGACCTCTCTCCTGTGTTCATGATGTTTCTGATTGACGTGTTCTTCAAACAAACCTCTAAGGCCATATCAAGATTATATTTGGGGTTGTTAACGTAAATGCAAAATATAAATTCAAGTTTCACGTTTTAGACCTCTTCAACCTCTGAAAAGCATTAATTCATTTTCTTCAACTTTGAATTATATGGTACTTTGTGTTGTTCTGTGGCAAAATATGTTGTGTTTTGGGACTGTAGCTTGACAAAATGCATAAATACCTATGTGCATGGATACTTATGCGTGAACCTTCACTTTGTTTAGAATGATTATGCATCCTATAAATGATACTGTCATGTTATGGGGGGTTCTGTCTTTCTGCCAGGGAAACCTCATTGGTCCCAAACAGCCCCTCCTTCATTATCCATGAGTTTGACAGTGATGTCTTCTGCCTGAGCATGTTCTCTCCTCCCCTTTATACCCAACACTCAGAGACCACTCCACCCTTTGCTTAATATTCATACCCGTGTCTATAAAATGCTCACCCTCAGCCTGCGGTGTTGGCTGCTTCTCCAGTTGCGTCTCTGACCTTTGTTTTCTTGTTTACATCTCTGCCCACCTCAGAGAGCTGAGCTGCCAACATGTCCAAGCCTCTGTCCGACCACGACAGGAAGAAACAGATTTCAGTGAGGGGTCTCGCCGGCGTCGAGAACGTCACAGATCTGAAGCAGAACTTCAACAGACATCTCCACTTCACGCTGGTGAAGGACAGGAATGTCGCCAACAAAAGGGATTACTACTTTGCTCTCGCCCACACGGTGCGAGACCACTTAGTGGGCAGGTGGATCAGAACCCAGCAGCACTACTATGAGAAAGATCCCAAAGTAAGTTACACTCAGTGCACCACTAAATGTAAGCCAATATGCTCATATTGCAATTTATATAAAAAAAATAAACCGTTAGAGTTCAAAGCAAAGCCACTTCTCTAACTATTATGCCAAAAAGGAGTGAAAGATTGTTTTTGCGAGATTAGGGATGAATGCCCACACCTATATCATGAACAATGATCATAATCGTTATGTGCAAATATTTTGGATGTTAACGTTTTTATGTAACAGTGGTGTCATTTATCGGATCCAAAAAGGCAATGGCATCAAGAAAAAAAGCCACACCCACCAGTTTTGCTCTCCCTGATCAAATCTATTACATTAATTGAAGGAAGCATATGGCAAGTTTCATTAAATGGCATAATTTATTTATTTATTTGACCTTATGGTCAGGCAGTTTATCCTGGTTCCTGGTTTATCATGCTGGTACTCATTCCCCAGCATGATAAAAATACTGAAATTCTGGTATAGGTTTTGGTTTTGGTGTGCTACCCTCAAAATCTGCCCATCAGTTAATTAAAACAAACAAAAAAAAACATTATTGAAGTTCTTAAATAGTGTAATTTTCAAAAAGATATTAAGTGCTACAATGATCTGCATTCGGTTTTCTAAATAATTTAATGCAAGGCTCAATCAGTATTGTACAATAAATGCTTTAAAAAGGTGGGAAATCTTTGGTTGACTCCAAATTCGTGTCCAGTGTCAGAGAAGGTAAAAGTCAAAAGGCAGCTTTGGGGCCCTGCCTGCACAAACCAGGCTTTGATTACAAACACAGATTGCAGTGGAGTCATACTTACTTTGCTAATTTTTGGCCCTGTTTGGGCCATCCCTATAAGAAAAGACTAAACATGCATAATAAACATTATACCTAAAATATCACCATATCTTATATTGTATGAAAACATCAATTTGTAACAAAATGTCACAGTATTTGATACCTAGGCTGTAACAACTGTGTTAAGTCTTAGAACCACTGAACACACAACCAGCCCTGCTGCTGCTCACCGTCGCATACAGCAACATGTATCGCTTGGACTGTACAGTACTATAATAATGTGAACTGTCTGCTGTAATTTAAAACGCCCAAATGCTGTTTCTTGTACAGTAAAGATTTTAGATTTTATCAGCCTGCAATCAGCGATGAACTAGTATTTTTTATATGAATATCACATAATTGTATGAACTCTTCCTTTGACCCCAGGATAGTAATACCAAGCACAGTTTTAACATACTGATGCCAGTGTATGTCAGCCATGACATTTAGACTTCTTTGGGGTAGGGGGTTCTTAGAACTCTGCTGGTATGCCTCCATCGCTTACGGTGTGTTGAAACACTAAACTCACCCATGACCTTCTGTTCCTGTCCCGTCTGACCACCAGTTCCTCCTCCTCCTCCTTTTCCTCCTCACTTAGGTTGTGTGAGATCCAAGGACGTCTGAAGCCCGCTTGTTGTAATGCAGTTACATTAAAGCTTTATGCCAACAGCCACTCAGTCATTAAGCAGCAGCTCCAGCTGGGAACCTTAGAGGAACCATAAGGCTGTGGTTCACTTGAACAGAACAATAAAACTGCAAGCTGCACCACATTTGCACTTAGAAATGTCAGCCGGAATCGTATGTAATTACAAGCGGAGGGTTGAGAAGGAGGGAGAAAGTCGGCTCCGTCTCCTCTTACGTTGTGTGATAATATGTTCTTTGGAGGCTCATTAATAAACCTACTGAACAAAGCCGGATGAGGGGAACCCGCTTTTCAACAGCATGTGCTGAGGCAACGCTTTCAAGAAACATCCTGGTGATTGTATGAAAATGTTTGCTCAGAGTTCACTGGGCTACAACAGCACAATCAGAAGCAGAGTGACATGTTGGGGTTGAGCTCTGAACCGAAAGGTCAAAGGTGAATAACATACTGGTCTAACTGGAAAGCATAGGGAGGAAGGTCATCCACGCTAAAATAAGGTGTGGATCTCCGTGATCCATTCTCTTAATACTGATTGCATTCTTGGAGAAAACAGGGATGATCAGTAGAGTAAAAGAATTAAAACCAGATATTAACGTGTTGTTATATAATTTAATGATTCCTCAGCGTCGTTTTTAAACATCTATCTGTACCGTCTCTGTCTACCAGCACTTGAACTCCACAATTAAAGGTTATCAGGTTCTTGCTGACCTTTACATCGACCTCTACAGGAGCTATTTTTTACCGGGCTCAAAATGTTGGATGTTATGTAATACCCAAAGCAATCTGTTCCCCTAGTCCCCCCCTCTCTCTCCCCTCCCTGGTCCTCTTCCTTCCCTCCTCTGCCTCTGTGTGCCCTTCCATGTCAGAGGAAAGGGGGGGGGGGGGGAAACAACAACATCTAAATGGCAAAGGCTAAACACTGTCTCAGGTGGCACATTTATAAACTCTCCCAACCATAAAACTAAATCATGAAACCTGAAGTTTTTTTTTTTTGGTGTTGTTTTTTAAGAAAGGTGTGGGCGTTATTTTGACATTTGGCATATGATTTCACAGGTTTATAGTTTCAGTGCCAAATAGAGAGACTCTTAAAAAGGTGCAAACTCCAGTTCAAAAGTGAGAAGTAAGAAAATAAGACTTTGATAAATGATTTAAGAAAAAAAAACTTTTCCCTCAAATAAAGTCAGTGACATAGATCCTGCACAGTTAAACTGAAAACAACTTTATTAGAGGAAACCTATAAAAAATATAGAGCAGCAATATCATGGCTTTATTAGTATGCACATCCTTGAGCTGATGTTTTGTTTGAGCTCCTTTGAAATCAGATTCAGAATTGAGTTCACAGCTGTAATATTTCAAGGATCTTTGGGTTAACCTGAAATAAAGATAAGCTGCACAAGTAAGATTTTCCTGATGTTATTCTTTCCCATCATTACTGAGCAGAAAATGGTAAAAAAAAAAAAAAAAAAATATATATATATATATATATATATAGTCATTTAGCATTTTACATATGCCAACAATGTAGAAAGTTCTCAATAAATTGATCTATGGCTCAAGACGAATATCATAGAACCTGAACCTTTTCAGCAACTGCTTTAAAGGATGAGACTGCAGTGGTCAGGGAGGCAGTCAAGGGTCAGGGAGCAACACTGAAGGAGAATTTCAACCGTGAACTAGTTGTATTCTACATATGACAGCAATGTTCTGCATTCTCCATGTGTGCAGACTAATAAGTGGGGTATTTAAAATAATATTATTCCTTCAAAGAAACCATCCAGGCCTGGCTAAAATCTCCTAAACCAGAGCTCTTCAGGTTCAGGCCTCGATGTCCGGTGCCCTGCAGGTTTTAGATGTGTTCACAGTCCAACACGGCTGAATGACCGAATCACCTCCTCCATGCAGTCGAGTTCTCCAGAGTCCTACTAATGATCTCATTATTTGACTGTGGTGGGTTAAAGCAGAAACACATCAAAAACTTGCAAGACATCAGGCCCCGAGGCCTGGATTTGTAGATCCTTGTTAAAGCCTTCTCAGAGTATGTGTTAAGGCCTGATGAATTCAAGCATCACTGAGAGTTCAAGCATGCATAAGTCGTTCAACAAGCAAGTTGGTGTCTTTTATAAAAAATATGTTTGTTACGTATTTGGTCAAACTGTCACTATGTCACTGTAACATGAAACAGATAATCTGGGAAAAACAACAAGCTCCTCTCCTTCCTCATTGTGGTCCTACTACTATCAATATACCAATGGATCAGAAACAACCCATCAGAGCCAGGAGGAAGTTCTCAGCACTGTTAATCATGCTAGTGTATGTACCGGTTACTGTAGCTGCGCTAATCATGGAGAAACAACTTACTGTTTCAGAAAAAAGGGAGAAAGCAGAAGAGCTCCATTTTTCACATTATCTGTCTGGTATTACACTATCAGGATACAGTAGAGGTTGTAATAAATATGCAACGTTTTTGCGTAAGCGTCACATACTGCAGCTTTAATGAGAGGAAATACATTTTTTTGTTTGCTTTTACCAAGGATTGCAATTGTTCTAAGAGAACATTTTCATATTAGGGAATCAGGAAAAATTGTACTAATTTGAGATAAAAACCAAATAGTGAGATTTGACCTCAAATTGCCCCAATAAAATATCAGTTTCAGTTGTGCACACATATTTAATCAGTCAATTGCACTAATTTTATTATTAATGTATCTTTCTTTTGACATTATACGGTGAATCCTTTTGATGGAGAATACGTTGAAACAATGCTGGATTTTCTTCCTCTCATTTGCTTTTGCATATAGACCTGGCATTTTAACAAGAATGCGTGTAGAACCCACCACTACCATCAATCCAGCTCGGAGGAGGTTTTACAGTTATAACATTGGCACAGATGAAACCTCTTAACGCCTTTTTACTCATTTGTTCGGTTTATTGAAGGTGACAGGATTTCGTCTTTCTTTGTGTCCAATCTGCAGCGTGTTTACTACATCTCTCTGGAGTTCTACATGGGCCGCACGCTCCAAAACACCATGGTGAACCTCGCGCTGGAGAACGCCTGTGACGAGGCCATGTACCAGGTGAGACAAAGCAGCTTAATTTAATCCTCTTATGAGAGTGAAATTCTGTTTCCAAAGAGTGCATAAAGGAGCAGCTTCCGCCAAATTCCCTCTTCTTCTGCCCATTCTGTGTAGTTGGGTTTGGACATGGAGGAGTTGGAGGACATGGAGGAAGATGCTGGTTTGGGTAACGGAGGCCTGGGTCGTCTTGCTGGTACGTCTTTTATTTTGTTGCACTTTGCATGAGATGAAAATGATCACTCCTGTTTTCCATGAATACATTCTTACATGCTTTTGCTTGTTTAGCCTGTTTCCTGGACTCAATGGCTTCATTGGGCCTGGCTGCATATGGCTACGGCATTCGCTATGAATTTGGCATCTTTAACCAAAGAATCGTCAATGGATGGCAGGTATAGAAAAAAAAGAGTGAATGTTAATACAGTGTTTTGCAAATATATTGTGTTCATTCCTCTTTACCCAGCCCTCGGGGAAACGTGGAAGAATCTGTTAACAGGACAATTCATAGTCATGGCGTCCATCATGCTCTTTATACTGATTCACAAAATTGCTGAAAGAAAGCTAGAAAATATGCAATTTGGCATCAACCATCCACACAACATGTTTAAGGAACGGAAAATGTGACTTTAAACAGTTTTGCAGCTCACCCTGTACCTTGTCATTAAAAAAACATGGTACTGTTTAACTATGGTTATAATATTTATGTCTAATTTCTTGCTACTGTATCTCATACAATCATAATTAAAAATATATATGCAAAACCTTAATGTTGAAACATTGGATGATATCAAAAGTTCAAGGAGTAGGAATCATTTTACAAAGTACTGCAATTAACAGTAATTCTTTATTTATTTGTTCTTTAACTATAAATCGCATGGAAGATACATTTTTGTCTGTGATCTTACTGGTGCATTTGTTCTGTCTGTCACTTCTCAGGTGGAGGAGGCTGATGACTGGCTGCGCCATGGCAATCCCTGGGAAAAGGCTCGACCGGAGTACATGCGTCCGGTTCACTTCTATGGCCGAACTGAGCATCAGCCCGACGGTGTGAAATGGGTGGACACCCAGGTGGAAATATAATCTGAAGTAACAAAGATTAAATCTTGTTCAGATGGAACCCTGCTGACATACAATACAATTCTGTCCCTTCATGCACCGACAGGTTGTGCTGGCTCTGCCATATGACACGCCTGTACCCGGCTACAGGAACAACATTGTGAACACCATGAGGCTGTGGTCTGCGAAGGCTCCTTGCGAGTTTAACCTCAAAGACTGTACGTGTCTGACTTTAGTGACACTTTTTAATACGTTCTCTAATTCCTGGTCTCGCTTAAACCAATAAGTTTGTGTTTCATTTTCTCTTCATAGTCAATGTTGGTGGCTACATTCAGGCTGTTTTGGACAGGAACTTGGCTGAGAACATCTCCCGTGTGCTTTACCCCAATGATAACGTAAGAAAAACTATATTACCTTCTAATCCACAAGACCTGGAGCCACTGACCCAACATTTAGGATTTGCTGTGTGTTTCTCTAATGCATTTGTAAATATGGACATTTAATACCAATTCCATCTAGATGTTAAGCAAATAAACAATAAAGCCTGAAGAAAATAATTTTAAAACCTTTTTGTAAAATGTAAAATGAAATTTCTGATGAGGAAAAAACTAGAAAATCCTATTTTTCTTGCCCACTTAAAATGGTGAGAAATAATTACCTTAAAGGAAGTTATTGCTGTTTAAACCCCAGACATTAAGTCTGTTGTGGTTGTTGAAGAGGGAGGGAAACCTGAAGAGCTGCCTCAAGCCTTCAAAAAGAAGATTGTAAAAACCTTTTGTGTCTGGTATGGGGTTTTAGAAAGTCTCTAAAGAGTCTGAAATTACTCATTGCACTTCACTGAAAGTAGTTTACACAACGATAACTTTCAACAGCAAACATGCCAAGGTCTGGCCCTCCTGGAAAGCTCATCCGGCCGACTGCAAAATTCTAAGTCTCTAAAAACCTTTTCTTACCGAACCGACAACAGACCCTTATTAATATTTAAGTGCATATCTGTACAGCGAGAAAGAGTTTAAATTTCAAGGCAGATTTGCAAGGAGGTTCTGCTCGCAAAGAACAAAAATGAAAACTGAAGATGAAGGCCAGATTGAAGCTTGCCAAAGAAAATGTAAAGAAAATGTTTCTACAGATTAGTCTGAAATTTAAATAGTTGGACACTAAGAGAGAGGATCAGTTTGGGATAAAAACATTTCCAGCATAAAAAGTGACCTGACCACATGGTAAGCATGGATAATGTGATGACTCCCTGAAAGCAGAGTTTCAGAAAGAGCAGGAGTTTTTAAAGAAACAGTGGCCCAATTTCAAGGTATTACATTTCAAAGTGAAACATCTTTTAAGTCATATTTGAAATATACATTTTTATAAGAATTGGAGGTAAGATAGCTACTTGATTGTGCTATAAAATGGCTGGAAAATATATAATACTGTCCCTTTAATTAATAACATAATTATTTTGGTGTTTGTTTACGTGGAATCAAATCATGGAAAACAGGTTAGTTAGTCTTCTAATTTTTCACTGCACAGTATATTTGTTGAGAGGATAAGAAAGTGTGGCTGTTGTGTGATTAACCTGGAGACTGGAGCCGCCTGACATGATAATGAATGTATTTCGTCTTCAGTTCAATCACAGTCCCCTGTCCAAGGAGTCTTCTGGTGTCTTTTAGACCTGACTTAAGGCCTGACCTGTGTAAGAATTTACACCAGGAGACAGACGTCTGGTTTGAGCTATAAGACAAGAAGAGCTTAGTAATTTATGTTGGCGCAAGTAAGAGCATACGTTGGGATGGTCAGCCACTGCAGCTATGAAATTGCAAATGTTTAGTGAACTGAAACAGATCTTATGCAGCACAATATACTTTTTCGAATTAAGAAGTAACAATATTTGTTCATTTATATTATCAGGACGTCTTTTTAGTCTGAAAATACCTGTCAGTGGTTGAAAACCAATTGAAACTGAGGCAGAGGTTCACCTTCCATCAGCACAACGGTAGACATTCGGACCAAGCTACAGTGAAAAGGTTTAGATCGAAGCTGACTGAGCTTGAGGTATTTTGAAAGCAAGTGTAAGTGTGGCTAAAAAAAGTCTGTGTGTGGATGTGCGAAACTAGAAGATACACACATCAAAAGATATGCAGCTTTTACCGTGACAACATCTGGTTCTACAAAGTATTTGTTTGATGGGTGAGATGTGTGGGTATGTGTGTGTGCATATGGGGAAGGATGGAGGATATAAATGTATGCCACACTTTTTTATTTTTAATATAAACAAAACATTGATGGCTTTTAATACATCAAAGCTTATGGTCATGAAATATTGTTTGCGACTCAAGGAGCACTATTCCAGTCACAAGCAGCTGATATCTGCTTTCTTTGTTTAGCCTGGCTGTGTGGCAACATTCATTGACACTCAGAAACCGAGTGAAGGACTACTTTATTTAGAGTAGAGCTACTGCTCTTCTGCATTGAAAGGAGTCAGCAGAGACTCATCTGGTGACTCTTTATGGATATCTGATCTGGAAGCCTTTTTTTGCTGTATATTCACTATATATTCCTCATGACCTGGAACCGTGTTGGGACTCACTAGAGTGGACTAGTGGAGAAGGATGTCTGGGTGTGAATGAATGAATGTGAAACCATTTACTATTAAAAACATAACACACACTAATGTACATCTACAAGACATAAGAGCACAACAGCAGCAACAAACCTGTACAAATACCTAATTTCTTTTGAGTCAAGGCCTTGATTATAATTATATAAAAAACATGTTTTGAATGAAAGCACCAATTTAATGAATAAAAATAACTTTGAACTTCAGAACAAAACGGTGTCTTTGTGTCCAGTTCTTTGAAGGGAAGGAGCTCCGTCTGAAGCAGGAATACTTTGTGGTGTCTGCCACCTTGCAAGACATTGTCCGCCGCTTCAAGGTCTCAAAGTTTGGCTCCAGGGAGGTCGCTCGCACAGACTTCAGCAAACTGCCTGACAAGGTACGGTGGGAAAACTTTAACAAAGTCACTTCTGTCAAAAGTCTGCATGAAAGACTTTCTATCGGTGTGTTGAGCAGGTACTGTGTGTGTTTATTGATCATATTAAGCATTAGTTGTCATGAACAGCACCTACAATGGTTTTTATGTTTGTTACTGGCCTTCTGTCCATGTTCTACACTGACCAAATGTTCTGCACATGCAGGTTGCAATCCAACTAAATGACACCCACCCTGCGATGGCTATTCCGGAGCTGATGAGGGTTCTCGTTGATAGTGAAAAACTCAATTGGGAAACGGTAAATGTCCCGTTTTCTTTATTTTCCTGAAGCACAAGTATATCTCAACAAAGTAGTAAATCAATGAAAAGGTAAATTATTTAATTCATAAGACTGGAAATAATAGATTACGAACAGAGTGATGCGTGTCTGTGTTGGTAACGGCTTACAAAGAGGGTGAGACACAAAAGTTTATTGCTAAAGAAGCAGTGGGATGAAAAATTGAATGAAAGGAAAACTGTGCAAAGAAGTGCATAAACTAAACTACAGGGATTATTGTAACTATGACATCGAGTGGGAAAGTCTAAATCTCATTAAAGAATTTGAAGGAAATTTACAAGATGTGATTTGGGGCTGGAATAAGTTCTTCATGGTGAGCATAATTTGAAATTACTTTGGATGTGTTTTTGTGCTAAAAATGCTTTTTTTAATTAGTTCTATGTAATATTTTTAAAAATCTATTAAGCAGAATGTTGGGTTTTTACTTACATTAAATCTTAATAATTAAAAAAGCAGGAAAACACATCACTTTGTGAAAACCATATTAATCTAAAGTATGAGTTTCACTCTTTAAATTGAATTACTAAAACAGCATATAATTTTGACTACATTGTAAAAGATTGAGAAAACCCCAGTATCATCATATCATTCAAGAAACTGTTTGATTTTATTGATATTACTTAGACAAAAACAAAGATGTTTAACTATTGCTTCCTGTGGCTGATGTTCAGGCCTGGGACATTTGCGTTAGGACCTGCGCCTACACCAACCACACTGTCCTTCCTGAAGCTCTGGAGCGCTGGCCTGTAGACCTGTTTTCCCATCTGCTGCCCCGTCACCTGGAAATCATCTATGAGATCAACCGACGCCACCTGGAGGTTGGTGCTACAAACCGCAACATCTGTACAGACAAGAATGTGTCGCATCCAAACCCTGTTTCAATGTACCGTGAAATAAGACTATTGCTTAATCTTTACAGGGTATACTCAGCATAGTTGGAAATAAAATTATGAAGAAATTAAATTATATCTAATCTCCTACATTAACCATAAACATTAGAAAACAATTCAATTAGAATTTATTTAACACACAATGTGCAGCTGTGACTTTCTGTGCCAAAAAGGTTGTTTTAAAGATGAATATCTTCTAGAATGTGAAAGCCCAAAAAGCAAAAAATAAATAAAGAAATGTATCTTGAGTTTTATTTTCAACATCTGTCAAAAAAAAACTCGCACATCTCTCCTGAAACAAGACAGAAATATGAAGTGGTGGGCAGAGCTGCGCGATAGAAAAAGATAAAGCTTTCATGTGAAAGCTTTCATCTACTCTCACACTGATAGAAATGGTCATGATGCTGCTAGCTTGTATTTTAAATGTATGGCGTGACCTTTTGTGTACAGACAAAGACCAGCTTTGATGTAACAAGCAAAAGATGTGTTTTTAATTCTTTCTAAACTCAGGAATTCCTTTTGATTTTGCAGAAAGTTGCCGCCGCGTTTCCAGGAGATGTTGATCGTCTTCGTCGGATGTCGCTGATTGAGGAAGGAGGGCAGAAGAGGATCAACATGGCCCATTTGTGTATAGTTGGTTCTCACGCTGTCAATGGTGTGGCCAGAATCCACTCTGACATCCTAAAAGCTACAATGTGAGTAGCGAAAAACTTCATATTTTTAATTTTTTTACCAGTAATTAAATTAGAACTGCAGTCCCTTGAAAAAGCATATGTCTCTGTTTTACTTACTTTCTCATTTAATCATATCATTTAATCAACATCAAACAACAATGTTTTGGGATTTTTTGTGACAAGTAGTAGTAGATGAAAAAAGACACAAGCAGGGTGGGCAGCTCTGTTTATCTTCATTTACCTTCTCACTTCATTCACATTATCTCCACATAAAACATGGTGGTGGCAGCTGTTTAGGTTTGATCCGATCAATAGAGATAAATATGGGACAATATTTTAAGATTGCATTTGAGGCAGCAAAACACTTCAGATTAGGATCAGTTTTAATCAATACTAAGAAAAAGAACCAATTGTACTGCTGAGATACAACAAAATGGTTAAAAAAAATCTAATAAACCGACTGATCTGACAAATTTGAGCTGTTTTGCAAATAATGAGAGAGAATCTTCCATGTGTCCTGAATGCTTTATTAATACTTAATACGGTAAATAATATAACTACATAATGAATGTCGAGCATCTGTGTGGAGATGTATCTAAAGTTTTCTTTTCCCACCAGCTTTAAGGATTTCTATGAAATGGAGCCACACAAGTTCCAAAACAAGACCAATGGCATCACCCCTCGCCGCTGGCTGGTCATGTGCAACCCCGGGCTGGCAGAGATCATTGCTGAGGTCAGCTGCGCTCAGATGGCATAAACAAAACCACACTAATATTTAGGTCATCAGGCAGAGTGAACCACTTGACAGTGTGGGCTGACTTGGTGTCGTTTTGTTGCTCATCAGAGGATTGGGGAGGATTTCATTCGCGATCTGGACCAGCTGCAGCGTCTCCGGGATTTCGTGGAGAATGAGGCATTTATTCGGGATGTTGCCAAAGTGAAACAGGTGAATAGTTGACTATTTAGCCGTATGTGCTTGAGTTTGTGATTCATCAACTGTTTACTAACCCGGCAAAAATCAAATGTAAAAAGCAAATACTTCCCTCAACTTAGTAGCAACATTCCTTGGGGCTCACAGCGGTTTAATTAGCAGCACAAAAATAGAGCACACTTTATCTTGGTATCTTTTTCAGCCGCTATGTGAAAGAAAATAGGTTTCTGCAAGATTTCACATATTGTTTGTTTTCACCTTTCAAGTTCACACAATGCTTTCAACATTGGCTTAAATTTAATTACAGTGCCTTGATAATGTTACTATATACTCTGACCATTTGCGCATTTTGTCCCAATGGTGTGTTGATTTCACTAATATGAATCTGATAAATGTGCTATTGGTTTATTTTCAGTGTTTTTTACCCAATACTTCTGATGCAGTTACAGCTCCTGATCTTTGAGGAATCTCTCTTCTGGGTTTTCACCTCTACAGACTGAAGTTGTTGCCCATTTTTGAAAATTAGCTCAATCTCACTCAGATTAGATGGAAAGCGTGTTTGAACATCAATGTTCAATTCTCCACACAGGCTATCAGCTAGATTTTGGTCTGGACTTTGAATATTCTAACTTCAGAATATACGTTGGTCCAAACCGTTCCATTGCAGCAGCTCTGGCTGCACATTCAGAGTCAATGTTCGGCTTTCTCACATCGTTTTTTTCCCCCCAGGATTGATTTGTATTTGCCTTCGTCCATCTTTCTATCAGCTGTGGTCAGCTTCCCTATCCTGAAGGTCACAGCAACAATGGATGTCTTCTCTCTTCTGTCAAAGATGTTTGTGGGTTGCACAATGAATTGATGTCATGTTGCTCCTCCAGTATTTCCACGGGCCTTTTAGTTGGTTGATCACATAAAATCCCAATAAAAGTATTTAAAGCTTGTGATTGGATTATGACAACATATAAAAAGTGTTTGCATAGTCACAGGCTGTTAGCACCAAAATCATGTCCTTCACACATAGAAACAGCTACTGGCTTTTCAAGTGCAAACATAATTCCCAGGCATTCCCAAGCTCCATCTGGATATCGCTCCTCTATACATCACAGGCGTGTCCCAGTTTCATTACTTCTAACTCTCTGTGTAATTAAAAAGCAATTATAATGAATACATCCTTGGCCCCCAGCCCACCCAGCCTGTGACAGCCAGCAATCAGCGTAGAGAGGTGACATGACATTTTATGAGTTTTCATTGGCATTTTTCCCACGTTTGTGTTTCACGTATTGTTTGTCTCCAGTAATTGCTTTAACCGCATTTGCATAATGAATCTGTTTACAGTGGCAGACGCTGAAGTACTTTTTTTTTCTCTATAAACAAAAACTAATGCTTTGATCCTGCAGGAGAACAAGCTAAAGTTCGCTGTGCACTTGGAGGAGCACTACAAGGTGAAGATCAATCCCAACTCCATGTTTGACGTCCAAGTCAAGAGAATCCATGAATATAAGAGGCAGCTGCTCAACTGTCTCCACATCATCACTTACTACAACCGTAAGTCCTCATTTAGCTGCCTCTGGCTCTACATCTACTTTATTGTGTAAAACCTTCCACTGTTGAGGCCCTTTAGCTCTTAGTGTTTTTTTCTGTAACAATTTCTGAGATTTCTGGCATCTATTATCAGTTATCCAGGACATAAAACGTGTAAGGTGCTTAAATAGAAGGATACATGAATTTATCTTTTGTTTTTTTGAGTCCTTCTAGCTCTCATTCCGAAGGATCCTTCATTTCTGTATTTGTGTTGGGGCTACAGTTGACTCCCAGCTACTTGTGGTTCAGTATTCATGGATTTTTCAGTGGAAAATAACTCCAAATTACTCACAGATTTTTTTTTATTAGGTATATCTAAAAATTCTGAAGAGAGTGAACATTTTACTGTGTTGGACAGCTGTACTTTTTAATAGTCAAGACTTAGATGGTTCCTTCCAGCTCATCCTTTCAGTTTGCAACCTTATTTACATAGTAAATTAGTCAGGTTTTTTTTGTAGTTTTAGTTTGTGAAGTTAATCTTGTTGCTACTCCTACCAGGCATTAAGAGAGAGCCAAACAAGCAGTGGACTCCAAGGACAGTCATGATTGGAGGAAAGGTTTGTATAAAAATAAAAGGAACTACACTTTGACAATATGTCACCAGATCTTTAACCGAACTCAACTCGCAGGCCGCTCCTGGATACCACACAGCCAAGATGATAATTCGTCTGATCACAGCAATCGGCGAGGTCATCAACCACGATCCTGTGGTTGGAGATCGCCTGAAGGTAATCTTTTTGGAGAACTACAGAGTCACACTGGCAGAGAAAGGTAAGAACCCACTTTATGCTGAGAGTAAAACACTAATTTGAAGCGCTTACTGCAGAGATCAGCATCCTTCTTTTGCCGTCTTGCAGCTATCCCAGCATCAGACTTGTCAGAGCAGATCTCCACAGCCGGCACTGAGGCCTCCGGCACCGGCAACATGAAGTTCATGCTTAACGGAGCCCTGACCATTGGCACCATGGATGGAGCTAACGTTGAGATGGCAGAGGAAGCCGGGGAAGACAATCTTTTCATCTTTGGCATGAGAGTAGATGACGTCGATGCACTCGACAAGAAAGGGTAAGGAGAGAACCACACCTTCCGTCTTTCATGTGCAATCAAGAGGAGAGGAAAATCTTTTACTGGCTCTGAAAAATGTTAGAATTCCTTACAGGAAGTACAGAGAGGTTTATCCTTTTCTTTTCACTTGTGCCATCGGAGTATCATTATCAGATCCATTTGGGGAAATACCTCCGAGAGAGGCCAACTGTCAAGACCTTTTAAAATCACCGCAGTGAGCTCCACACGCTCCGACAGTCCAGCTGCTCTGAGCTGTTCCACTGGTTTTAATAATAATCTTTTCCTTTTCCTTTGCTCAAAGACTCTCATAATGAGGGTTTTGTACATTAAAAGGTGGGACTGTAGAGAACACGGAGCGGTTTTGTAGCTGCGCCGATGAAAGAGCTTGTTACCACAGAGATAAGCTTGCGCGTTAGTCAATGTTTTTCATTTTTATTTTCCATCCTGCTTAGATACCATGCTGAGGAGTATTACAACCGGCTGCCTGAGCTGAAACAGGCCATTGACCAGATCGCCGGTGGCTTCTTCAGCCCAAGGCAGCCAGACCTGTTTAAGGAAATCGTCAACATGCTGATGCATCACGACAGGTACAAACAACCTAGCATTTGTGTATATTTATGCATATATATATATGTCTTGTACATTACTGACAAACGGGATTCCTGGTTGGGCAGATGGTAGAGCACACTTGATCGGGCCTTGATGAATTTCTATTGCTTGCCAGGTCTTACTAGTCTAAGCATTTTAAAGAAAAAAATGAAATAAAAGTTGGCATTGAATGTAGGAATTTGGAATCAGACATGAAGATGTCAGATCTCTGATCTCTGTAACCTTACCTTTCCATTGTCTGCGTTTTATTCGTTAAGTTTTTCATGTTTTCTTCTCAGGTTCAAGGTCTTTGCTGACTATGAAGACTACATTAAATGCCAGGAGAAAGTCAATGCGTTGTACAAGGTATACATTAAAATACATCATTATTTATAACCACCTAGCTTAGGGTTAGTCCTGTTAGTGCACAATTAGGGTAGTCTTAATAGAGTTAGTGACTGCTTCTATTGCCTACTTGTTATTTTCATTTTATAACAGAACCCTAAGGAATGGACCAAGAAGGTGATCTACAACATTGCTGGATGTGGCAAATTCTCCAGTGACCGCACCATTGCCCAGTATGCGCGTGAGATATGGGGCATGGAGCCCACGCTTGAGAAACTGCCTGCCCCTGATGATAAGCAATAAACTCTCCTTATGGCAACCAACACACACACAGTTTCTCACCCAGGCTCTGACACCTGCTGAACCTGTATTGTTGGCTGTGTAATGTCAGGCAAGAAGCCCCCACCAGCTCGCATCCACAACACATTCAAACCTCAAAAGGTTTACATTTCTCCTTACCTCCATTATTGTCAATCCAGGTTACATACTGGCAAAGGAAAACTGTTGCACTTTCTTTGGAGATGTAGCAGTTGATATGTATCTGATGTAAAGTGGACTGAAAGAGCTTTGTGGTGGGCTTTGTAAATTTTTTGGGTGATTTTTTTTATTATTATTAAAAATTTTCTGTTATATATCCATTCAGATTCATTCTAAATAAAATTTGTTTTAACAACTTCCCTTTCTGAGACTTTACTCACAATATTGCTGGGCCATATGAACTTCATTATGGGTGTTAGACATTATTTTCCACCTCAAATGTTTTTATATATATATATATATATTTTTTTTTTTTTGGGACGTAATCACATTTGCTTCAGAAAAATAACTACAGAGAAAATGCCAACTAAATAAAAATCATTAGGAGTAAGCATTATTTTATGTATTTATATGCAAATTTGACTTATGAAGACAAGTACTATGCTTTTTTTTATTTGGAAATTCACCTAACTGTTAGATGAAAAGGGTGATGCTGTGCTTCATTAGGAAAGTGTTGGGGTGGTTGTAATGTGTACCTTGGCCACTAGATGTCACCATATTCTCTTTACTGCTTCTTTAAAACTTAACCCCTTGAATCATTATATCAATCTTATTACAAGTAAAAAATTGACAATTTTTCCTTATTTTCACACGTAAAATTTTCACATTATATAAATTTCTTTTAAATCAGATTTTTACTAAATAAATAAAAAATTATGTATTTAACATCCTTTAATAGTGAAAACAAATCTGTATTTTGCTCTACATAAAATAGTGGGCTTGTTCTTGAACTTCTTTACTTTGTGCCATGACCTTTCTTTATGATCTTTTAGCAAACTTAATGAAGTCTGATGTTTCTATTCATGTGGCTTCTTGATTCTACGCATCTACCAGTAATCAGGTCTTTATGTAATTGGTGATCCTGCACTTAGCTGTGGAAAAATTAGCATAATCACAGAAAACTTGCATGTAAATTTGAAATGAAATGATTATTAGCTTCAGTCTCTTTACACCATGAGCATGCTCTTTAACATATCAGTGATAAGTGGATGTAAACACCCTGACTATCTCTTCCACATTTTAGAAAATTAAGAAAGGGTCTCTGACTTCAGAGACCATGCAGATGCAGGGGAGGCAAATGGGCTGATGGTAACAAAGCGGCCAGTGATAGCTCATGAACTTAAGAGTACAGTTAGAGATTTAGCATCTTAAATGGTCCACCCAAATCATTAGTGATGGCCTGATATATTCTGCAGATTGTGAGAAAGATCCTGTATTAAGTAAGCTCAGGATGAGCTTTACCTACCTGAACAAACTTGCTGGCATCATTTAAATTAATGTATGTTTGGTCAAGGAAAGTTAAAGTTTTTCACATAGGGCCATGTTTGAATTGCTTTTGTTGCCTAAAAAATAAATCCTCATTTGAAAACCGCTTTCCTTTGACACACATTTGTTTGATGACCTGAAACATTTCACTCTTGCAAAAAAGCAAAGCTAGGGGGTCAGTTCTTTTCCCACAGAACTGCAGATTTTACATTTTAACATTTTAATGATTTTCACATCCCTTCATTAACGTTAATGGATATGACGGGTATTTCCATAAAGGCATCACAAAATGCGCTTGCTAATGCCCTAGTAAAACCGTATCAGCTGCTGTGAAAATAAATATTGTACCTACCAAAACAGTCAAGATATGAACGAGTTCAGGATGAATTGTTTTGGACAAAAGTCCAACATTCAACATGGGATGGCATTGCAAAATAAATACATAAGAGGACAATATGTGCCACAGTTAAATAGAGCAGCACAAAAGCAGGGATATGGGTGTCTGATAAGGCTGTTGCCCCACAGCAAACCTCTGTGTCAACATTAGCACAAGACCCAGTTTACAAGGAGACAGGACTTTGGCACTTTTGCTTGTGAGGGCAGCACTCCAGCGGAGGGATGCAGCCAGAAGCAGTTAATCGTAATGCGAGCTGTTATCACATCTGATAACATTTGCTCCAGCAATACTCCAGATGTACTCAGAAAGTTAAATAAAAAAAAAACACGAATCTCAACATCAGCATAAAAAAGAACCTCTGCTGCGATAAACTGGCTCCTCTGTAGTGTCAAGTAGGTGTCAGAGCAGTTATTGAATATTTATTTTTTAAGTTTGATAATGAGGTCATGACCTGGACTACTAGCTGAATGTTGAATTTAAATGGGCCTAATTTGCCAGCATATGCTGAACAACATTTCGATTTAGAGAAGAACCCCTCTCTTTGCAAAGTTTATCTGCTAGCACATTATATCAAGACTAGACCTACAAACAACTGAGATTCACTGTTGATAGACACTTTCCATCCAATTTGACATAGTTTGAACTATTTCAGTGTCTTGAGATTTAAAGTATTGGGGGCTTATTCAGAAACATTTGCAGCTGCGAGTTGAGCAAACAGCATGCAGAATACAAAAGGATGCTACACTGAACATTTTTATCTCATAATCAATACGTGGAGGTTTGAGGTTGCTTTGTGACAACAGGTGAAAAAGTTTAAAGGTTATGGAATACTTTTGTGAAGCAGTACGCTCTAAATAAAAAAATGTACAAGTAACTGAAAAACAGCTAATACAATTTTTTTAATATGTGGGTTCAAAATGTGTCATGAGTTTGTCATCAGTCACAACCTGCAGAGTTAAGCCCTCTTACTAAAGAGACAGAAACTTTTCTCAGTAATCCTCAGAGAAAGAACCGCGCACAAAGAATCAATGAAACTCAAGGTCCTCAAATATCAAGTTTGAAGTCCATTTGAACTAACCAGAGAGGATTCAACTGTGACATTTGATTTTGCAAAGACCTTTTAGAATTTATGGATAAATAAGAAGTTAATGAGGTAGAAGGAAGCTGCAGTAGCAAATGGTGAAGCAAGATTTGAAAGAAGTGAACATTAACATCGAGAGGCCCTGTTGTGTCAGGTGACGGCAATGTCACCAGAAATGTCAACAAGTAGATGGGACATCTAAGAAAGCAGAAAGAACAAACTAAGTGAGTAGTTAATGCCTGGAAGTCTCAAAAACCATTAGCCAACAAGTGAGGTCTGAGTGTTTTAGTTGTCAATCTATTGGCTACATGGTGATCTCTTGGATGAGTCATTGATGAGCTTTTGGAGTAATTTTGGTATGCAGACCACTTTTGAAAATGTTTGTTCCACATTTTCTCTATTTGTGACTCACTGTGGTGCACTGGAGTCTCAAAGTTTTAGAAATGTTTTTGTAACCATTTCCAAGCTTGATATTCCAAGCCAACATATATCTGCTTTCTGAGACCTTTTAACCTGCTACATTGTCAATGATTTCTTGATTTCCCCCAAATGGGGATCACATTTTCACAGCCCCTTTGCCAGAGGAAGAGGATAGTTTTATATACATCTGAGATCAATAAAAAAAAGTTGTCATTTCCTAACCATGTTGGAGCTTGACCTTAAGTGGATGATTCACGCTTTTCTATTCAACAAGCTCTGCTTGCACAGTGACAAAAGACCAGGGTTGTGTGTTTAATCTTGAAAAAAAAAAAACATTAACAGACTTGAGAGGGTTAAAGGATACACGCGTTATGTCACATTTATCAATTACGGATTCTATAGTCTGGTTTTAGTGTTGCAGTAAAATGTAAGACAACTTGTTGCTTTTGGGCTTACCTCTGAGTTCAAGGATCAAGCATAAATCCCACGGTACAAGCTTCAGATAACAGTAGACATAATGAATTTAAACAGGATTTCCACTTGTATTTTGTTCCTACCTTGTAAAGTTTTGATCTGTGGGTTTGTAAATATGCTCCTCTCAGGGAGTGACTGGCTGTAATTGGCTCACTTTGTAGCTCCGTCTTTGAGGAGCGATATTATGCCCTGTGACAGACTTTCCTGAGGTATAAATGAAATGCTTGAGACTTGCTTTGATCAATATATGACAGAGACAGAAAGCGGTCTCTTGTTTAAAAAAATATAATAAATGTATCTCGCTCAATAAGTAAGTCTTTCAATCCAAGGAACAAGTCTGCTTGCCCCCGCCGCCCTCTTCAACAGAGTCAGACTCTTCTGATATAAGAAGGACTAATAACTTTAGAGGAGAATGTTCAGTAAATAGGTTCACATCAACAAATACCACAGCAACTTTATCTGGCAGCTGTATTTATAAAAATACTTATCTGTTTTTACAAGACGACAGCTTCTTCTGTTTGGTGTAGTTTGTTAAAACGCTGCACTTTAATTGCAAACCACAGAGTAACAGATGCTTGCTGGGGAAACTTTAGTTGCCATAAACTCATTATGTTTTCACCATGATGTGGAGCAAAAATAAACAGGGATTTTCATATCTAGAGGTAAAGTTGAGGTACTTGAATTGCTGGGGTCTTGTTGATTTCTTGTGATTTATTTGTTCAAGCCAAATGCTGGGTTCTTGAGGTTGCGACAAAAGTTACATAACTTTAGCCAATAACAAAGTCAAAAATTGTGACTTGGTTTGTTTAATCCTTAAGAGGGGCTTCTTGATTATTCTCAGCCAGCCATTTCTAACTAAACAGTAATGAGAGCAGACTTCACTTGAACGTTAGGATGATCCTGCAAGAAATTGTCATGATGTGGTTTGTAGGTGATGGTGAGGATTGATGCAGGAGACCCAGATGAAGGTGAAAATTAGGATTTAATGAAAAAAAGAAACTCAACAGTCCAAAAACAGGCCGGCAGCACGGCAGAGCGGAAAACAGAGGCTCAGCACCGGTAGCAACTGTAGATCCTCCCTCTCCGTCTCCGTCTCTTCCAATGCTTTCATATCCTTTAATAACAAAATCAAGATTTGGTTTAAGCCATGTTTCTTGAATACATATAATATCTAGATCTTTACAATCTCTAATAAATCCTTTAAACTCCTGTCCATTTGCAATAAGGCCTCTAGCGTTCCATGGTAAGATGATCAGTTTTTATCTTCCTGACCTCCGACCTTTCCTTCTGCCCCTAACCTTGTATTTATGTGTTCCAAGATATGTCCTTAATACCAAAAAACCTCTCTGCCCCTTTCACAATTATTTTGATTTTTTTCTGTTTTATGCTTAACTTGATCTATACAATTAATTACATATGCAATGAACAGAATCTTTTCAACTGTTAACCCAGTTTCAGTTCCACTCTGTTCTGTTGTTGGATTCGGTTGAACTTTCCTCACAACTTCCTTAGGTTTCATTCTCAACAGCTTCAGCATAACTTATATTATTAGGAGCTTTGACTTGTTCGATTTCCATTGCTTTCCTTCTGACTTCACAACACTTATCCTTCCCATTTTTAAATTCATCATAATTATGCTCTCCTCCACACTTTGGACATCTTTGTTTTCCCCTACATGCCACTGCAATGTGTCCATATCTGACATTTATAACACCTGAGAGGAGGAGGGATATATGGCCTTACAGGAAAGCACATACACCCTACTCTTACCCTTTCAGGAACAACTTGTTTTTAAATTCCAACATTACTGAGAGACTTTCCACTCTTTCACCTTAAACTGTTCTCAATCTTTTGATTTTACTTACTTCACCTTCATTAATACTGTGTCTGAGTTTTTCTAGATCTTCTCCCACTGGGATACCTGTGATCACCCCTCTTACCACTTTATCCTCTCCCAAAATCTTTACCTCCGTAATCATTTTTTTAACAAATACTTTGGGCGTTCATCACCTTGTTTTACTGTTCTTTGTTCCTCACTGTGATCATCTCCAAGAGTCTTAGCAAGTGTCAGTTCCCCAAATTTCTTTCTTAACTCCCTTGATAAAGCTAGCAGACTAAGTTGTATTTCTTCATCCTCCTTCCTAAACTTTATGATCAACTTAGTTTCCTGCCCACCAATCCTCTTGCAAACTGCGTTATTTTCATCTGAACTATTTTCTTCTAGACTCCGTTTGCTCCTTTGTGTCTCCACCAACCTTTCTTCTTTTCTACTTCGTTCTCTTTCTGGTCCTCTACTACGACGTACTGGAGTCCAGTCACCAGAATCCATTTCATCATTTCCCTCATCCTCACCTTGAGTCGCCATAGCAGTCCAGTCACAAACCAGTTTATGCCAACCGCCAAGATCAGCTGTCTTTGTGTCAATTCTGCTCTGTCAACTCCGCGAGCTTCTGGCGTTCCACCTGCACCAAGGGCGTCAGCCTCTTGTCACCGGCACACCTGGCTAGTCGTGCCTGGGCTAACGACGAGACAACAGGTGAGACTAAATACACACGGGGTAATCAAGGGAACGAGACACACCTGGGAGACTTTCAACGGGGAAGACGCAGAGACAGACTCACAGGGAACAGAACCACACAGAAGAAACTCAAAAATAAACACGCAGAAACACGGATCCGGACAGAAATAAGTTGGTATAGGAAATATTTTAACCAACAGACTTCCTGTATGGTAATCCAGATTACTGGTTGATTCTTCGTTTCTCTCCTTTTCTTTTTATTTTCTTTCAAAAATTGCAAAAGATTTACGATACGATTGTATTTGTGCTGGTTCATCATTGCCATGCAACCAGACGTTTCTGGTTGCATGGTAACAAAATGTGAGCAGGTACTTGGTTTGTGAATGCTTTTACAATGGGAAAGCATATTCTGAACTGGTCTTATGCAACACAGTGACGTGTAAAGAGGACCTAACGGAACAGCCCAGCTCAACTCAAGCAAAAATCATCCCACAAATCTTCCTCTGCAATTGATTCTCTGATGTTCATGCTTTAAATACTACGGAAGCGCATTGCTATCACGCAGGGGGAAAAAAACGAACGCTATCACGTTATAAGTGATACGTGTCTTGTTAAAACGTGATTGTATCTTGTCAAAACGTTATACCTATCACGTTAAAACGTGATAGTATCTTGTTAAACAGTGATTCTTGAAAATAGGGACAAAATGGGTTTTAATTTTGCCATAATTTTTTTGTTATTTCTCAAATTTATGTATACAAATATGTCAAATAATGTTTTGGAAATGTAAAGATGCTAAGGTACAGGCTCCCAGTTGAAGCATTTTTTTTAAATTACATTTTTAATCGACCTGACCCAGAACGTTGTCATCACCATCTGACAAAATACATCAAAAATAATTTTTAATTACCCTATTAGTGATATTTTACTCATTTTATAGACAAAAGTTTCTCAAGAAACAAAATAAATATTATTTAAAACAAAAATACAACAAAAAGTCCATCGGACAGAATTGACACTGCATGACGGAGTTGACACAAAACTGAAGGTGGTGACAAACTAGTGAGTAAAAGGAAAAGCTTGGTAGTACATGTGAAGTAATGCAATTTATGTAAAATATTTTAAAATGAATTAACTGCACATTTAAGTGAGATTTGACAACAATTTCACTGAAAGAGTCACAAAAACTCTAAAGGAGTTGACATCTGACGGAGGTGACTAAAAGCAAAACTATACCTCAATTTATGATGGAGGCCATATTGTAGCTCATCAGGTCCATAAAATCTTTACAATTTACCAAAATTAAGCTTTTATTTCACAAAATTTCATCAAAGTTTTGTAAAATGTCAGTTATGGTGTTGACACATCATGGTTGTGACAAAAAACTTAGGAATAAAAAGAAGAAAAAACTAAAGAATAACTTAAGCTAACCAGAGCTAACTAGCCTCTTAGCAAAGGAAGAGACAGGAAGTGGTCATGGGGTCCTCAGAAGGTCTGGTGCCCCCAATAATGCCTGATTTTTTTTTTTTACATTCTTTTCATTTCTGACAGTGTTGACAAAAACTAAGGACAAATTTCAATGGAGTTGGCTTTTACAGACATCATCCACCGACTATAATGTTTAAAATAAAGAAATATTCAGCAAATACCTGAAAAATATACATTGTTGTGCTCACATGACCCAGGTTAGTTTAGTCAAATATTTGAAAAATATATATTTTGTGTATATTTTATTCAAATTTTGTGCTCCTTTATCCATAGGACCTGTTTTGTCCCTAATCTCAAGAATCACTGTAAAACGTGATAGTTATCTTATTAAAACATGTTATGTATCTTGTTAAAACGTGATATGTATCTTGCTAAAACGTGATAAGTATCTTGTTAAAACGTGATACGTATCTTGTTAAAACGTGATAGTTATCTTGTTAAAACATGTTATGTGTCTTGTTAAAACGTGATACGTATTTTGTTAAAACGTGATAGGTATCTTCTTAAAACGTGATAATTTTATGTCCAGGACGTTATGTTAGGCTAGTACAGTGGCTAACATGAATTGGTCAGGTTTCCCTTTATGTTTGATCCACACGGATACAGATGCTGCTTTGCACTGTGGTTAAAACCTTTAATAACATGAGCAGAATCCTAAACAGAACGGGATGCACAGAAGGAAACGTCAGTTCGGTCCTCTAGCTGTGGCGGCGTTCCTGACTGTCTGAATCGAAGCTGAATTGACTTCCGATTGTAGCTTCTGATTCGGGAAATGGCTAAAGAGCGATTATAACGAGGCCTCAGATGTATTTGCTGAACATTTTCTGTTTAGATTTTCTTTTTTAACAGTACACTTGCTGAACAACGGCAACGAATGTTCTTAACCAAGCAACCGAAATCAACAGAAGGCAAAAGTGGCAAAAGACAAAACTAGATCCTGTTAAGCATTCTCCAAAATAAAAGTCTTCCTCTCTCCAAAATAAATCATAAAGCTTTGAATTTCATCATTATTATATTATTTATATAAATATAAAAATGAAAGAAAACAGAAGGTTAAAATAATAGCAAATATTGTAAAGGTGATAGTTCATTTTTAATGCATTCCAGATGCGAAAAGGTTTTTAAATCTGTCATTACTGAAGTTTCACAATTCAGATAAAGGTTTCACAAATCACAAACTAGGTTTGAAATATTCTGCCATTGGCGTAGAATAATCTACTCCAGATCTGAAGTGTCGATGTATGTTCATTTTCAAAGCAGAACAAATGATTTCTTAACATTTGTTAAATGCAATTTACATGATTAGTTACTTATTTACACAGTCATATGTCACGTCATAGGTTAAGTATAATTTACATGATTATTATTCACCGAATTTAACTTGATTGTACATAATTGCAAAAACGCGAAAAATAATAAAATCAAAGCTTTATGATTTATTTTGGAGAGTGACAAAGCTAGTTTTTTCTCTGTGGTGCCCTTTCTTTCCCCACATTTTCAAGGACATATATGGGGATTTTAGGTTAAACTTAGTTTTTGTGCATTAAAGATCAGAAAGCTTTTTTTATTATTATTGTTTTAGGAATTTTTCTTTACAAAGCAAAGCGTGATCAATCAGGTAAGTTTGTTACATTTTTTATCATGTAACACTTTGATGTCGCAGATAGTGACAGAGTGCTTGCTTTCTTTTTATTCATTTACTGTAAGTTTGTTAATGCAGCAGAATTTTAACGTCAATATTGTGGTTGTGCAGAAGGATGGCCTTCGCTGACCTCCTCGAACAGGTCGGCAGCACGGGTCGCTTCCAGGTCCTCCATGTGATTCTCCTCTGCACCCCTGTCCTCCTGATGGCCAGTCACAACCTGCTGCAGAACTTTGTGGCCTTGGTGCCGCCTCATCACTGTAGCCCACATTCCAACATGTCTCAGACCCCGCTGAGCCCGGAGGAGATTCTGCAGATCACAGTACCACTGAACGAAGCAGGGAAGCCACGGAGTTGCCAGCGATATGTTGCTCCACAGTGGCACCTCCTGGCTCAGAATGGTAGTTCTGCCACAGAGAGGGCTTATGGTGCCGTCCTGGAGGGATGTGTTGATGGATGGTCCTACAACATGACAGATATGACCTCCACTATCATATCTGATGTAGGACCGCGTCATTCAGACTTTATTGCGATCGTGGGGGGTTTAATCAAGCTAGAGGTGATTACATGTTTGTTTTTTATTGTATATGTGCTTTTCTTCAGTGGCACTTGGTGTGTGACCTGCGCTCCTTAAAGCAAATGGGGCAAACCATTTATATGGGCGGTGTGCTTGTGGGGGCTCTTGTCTTTGGAGGCCTTTCAGACAGGTATCCTCCAATTTTTCATTAGTAGTTCCAACTCTATCTGATGCTAATAATCTATTTCTTTAATGTGCCTTTAAAAAAAGAATAAAAAATCCAAACATCACTCTTCTCTCCTAGATATGGCCGCCGCATCCTCCTGCTGATCTCTAACCTGCTCATGGCCGTTTCGGGAACGTGTGCTGCTTTCTCCCCTTCTTTCTCCCTCTTCTGCCTGTTCCGGTTTGGCTGTGGCATGGCTCTGTCTGGCCTTCTACTCAACACCGTCTCACTAAGTAATTAAGCACTTAGCCAAAAACATAGTCTAAACTACAACTCATCAGACAGGTTGTGGAAGGCAATAACAATAATAACCAAGACGTCATTTTTTTATTACCATTGTTGATGTTGATTTTATTTTTGAATTGCTATCTTTAACTAGCATAAACTGAAATAAAATACAGTCTGTCTCTTCACCTGCCTCTTTCTATATTCTCTCTTGTAGTCTAAAGCTCTCATGTGACTTTTTATGGATGTTTGTCCGGAACTAAAATGTTTTTCTTTGATTCTTTCTCGTGAAGTTTTGGAGTGGGTCCCGACTCATGTGCGGACTTTCACGGGGACGGCAGCCGGCTACTGCTACATCGTGGGGCAGATGCTTCTGCCGGCCATAGCCTACTTCATCACAGACTGGAGGTGGTTGACCGTGGCCGTGTCGTTGCCCTACTATGTGTTCTTCGTTATTGCATGGTAAGATGGCGAACACCAAGGTGCAAGTGGACAGACTGTTCAAATGTTGGGTCTGTAAACGGCAAAAAACCATCTAATAAAATAAACACGTGTATATTCTCAGGTGGTTTCATGAATCGTCAAGATGGTTGGCGATAAACAATAAACCCGAAAAGGCTGTAAAGATGCTTAAAAGTGTGGCCAGGTTTAATGGCCGCGATGAAGAAGGGGAAAAGATTAATGTAAAAGTACGGCAGTGTCATTTCCATAGAATTGTGTTTTTATTCATAAACGGGACGTGCATTGAAAGTATGTCTTCTTTATACATAGGTGCTGCAAGAGTCTATGAAAAAAGAGCTGTCGTCCTCCCAGAGGTCCCACTCTGCCCTTGATCTGTTCCGCACGCCCAAAATGCGCGTCATGACTTTCTGCCTCAGTGCCACCTGGTACACATCCTGATTCTTCTATAAAAAGACACAAACAAAACCCATCTTTAAATAATATGCAGTAAAGGACTTTCTCTCTCTCTCAGGTTATCAACCAGCTTTGCATACTACGGCCTTGCTATGGACCTCCAGAAATTTGGGGTGAACATCTACTTGATACAAGTGATCTTCGGCGCGGTCGACATCCCCGCTAAAATTATTGTCACTGTGTGTATGAGTTTCATTGGACGCCGGCCGTCACAATGCGGCGCTCTAATCATAGCCGGAGTCACAATTCTGATCAACATACTGGTGCCTTATGGTAAATATGGAACAAGTTTCTTATACTGGTATTATATTATTGAACTTTGTTTTAGATTTTACGTTACAACCAGAAAAATGTTTCTTGAGACAATAATTGATTGACCAACACAAAACAGTGCATAAATTTGAATTGGATGAGAAAACAATGTACAACATTTTTTTTCCCAAGTGAAAACCTAAAACGTGTTGCTTGCATATATTTTAACTCAAACTGTGACAGCAACTCACTGACTTTAGAAGTGGCTTAAATAGTAAATAGAGTATCTGTAATTAAATCTCAATGTAAATCTAGTCAAAGGTCTCCCAAGCTTGTTGGAGAACATCAGTGAAAACCATGCAATAAAATGGATTGTGTTAGAAATCCTATATCTTATATCTTATATATATTGCGCTTGAGCCTTAATATACCAGTTCTACTGTAAAACACGGTGGTGGCAGTGTCATGGTGTGAGAAGGCATTAAAGAAACTAAAACTCCCGAAAACAAGTTTATTAATTGTTTTCTTGTTTTGTTTTGCATGCTCTATAATAAACTAAACTATGTCTACTGAGATGGGAAAAGTTATTATACATTTAGTAATGTGTCTTTCTTTTCTTTAGACAAACAGACTGTGCGAACCTGTCTGGCAGTGGTGGGCAAAGGATGTCTGGCTGCATCTTTCCACTGCTGCTACCATTACTCTGCAGAACTTTACCCAACTATCATCCGGTATGTTTTAAAAACGGAAATTGAATTTATTGAATCTGATTCCTCCTGAGGAAAAAGAATGTTCCTCTATTTATTTCTGATTCGAGTGTAATTCTCGTAACAAAGACAAACTTCTTGACCAAAAAAAAAGCATCACAGGTAAAACATGATTAAATTAAAGCATGATTAAAGACACAAAAGGGATAATTGTTACAAATAATAAACAAATGCCGAATATATTTATATACTGAATTTCAGGAGAAAGAAAGTAATGAAAATACAAAAACAAATGAAGCTTAAAATTGATAAGGTTTGTGATGTAGTAGTGAAAACACAGTGAATTATGTTTGCTTGTCTGTTTATTTACTAGGACAGGTGTTCAGTGACGCAGGTCAGAGGGGGGAGGTTTGCAGATTAACAGTGCTACACAAAGTTCAATTCAATCCAAACCTGGACTAAACAGTAAGGGATTGAGTTAAATAAGTGACCATTTTCTCACGTGTGACCAAAAGTATCCGTACGCCTCGAACCTTTCAGATTCCATCGTGCCACAGCAAATTTCAATGTATTTGCTCTGATTTTATGTGTCAGAAAACAGCATGAAAGAGGAAGGAAAGTGGTGCATGGTGTTAAAGGAGCGTCGTAAAACCAAGGAACTATTGTGGCTCTACAAATCTGTGCAGTGCCACATTTTATGGTATTTACAGCTGCAACTGTTTTGGGGTCTGTCTCCATCAGCTGTGCACGACAACAGACTGAAACTATTTGTGATTCTTTCTTGCAAAGCAGCTCGAGCTCAGTCAGATTGGATGAAAGGCATCTAACAAGTGCAAAAGGGTAAATTCAGCCAGACTTGCATTAGTTTTTATTAGAGTAAAATTGAAAAACTATTTAGTATTATTTTTTCTTCTGCTTATGCTAACAGTGGACTCCTACATATTCATGGTTAGAACCGTGGCTGTAACCCCAAACTAATCATGGAACATGTACATACTCACAGATGTGTTTTCTAGATCATTTTTGACATGCTGAGAGCCATTTTCAACAGCAGCATTCATGTTCCTCGTACCCCCAAGAGAGAAAATAAGAAACAAACAAAGAAGGACAATCTAAGAGTTTCAGGTTGACCTTGGGAAGTTTCCAGGTGACCTTTGACCACTCTTGAGGTTCAAACAGTTTCTGCAAACAGATGTTGGTGATGAGTGCCAATGACTGCTGGCCAATGTATCCTCTTGTATGCGCTTACTGTGGACTGCCAATGTGTCAAAGGAGATTTACACAGCATTTCTTTTTCTGGAACATAAAGTTTGTGACATCACATGGTTTTTATTCACACATTTATTACAAAATCTTTTATTTTATTCAGTAAGGATTTCCATCCATATTTAAAAGAAAAGAAAATCCAGGTGTGTTGAAGCCACTTGACTCTGAGTTATTTGGTTAAATGGACACAGTGTTTGTAATTACAGTATCTTTCAAAATTATTAATACTCCTTGAATAAATTACTGTCCTGTTCTAGCCACAAAGCTGGATGTATTTTATTGAGATTTTATGAGACAGACAAAGAGAAAGTAAGGTATAATTGTGAAGTGGGATGTGTGGTCTGATTTATTTTTATTTTTTNGATTGCAGCTCTGACTGTTTGCTTAGTGATGTTGTCCTGCCCAAAGGTGAACCTCTGTCCCCAGTTTGTTTAAGCCTGAGTTGTTTTTTTCTCAGTATTCTCTTATATTTAGTACAATCCAGCAGGAGATGGTGTGTTAGCGGGCATGTGTAGTGTTAGTTTTCCTCCATAACATTTTGTATGTACTGTAGTCTATTTTCGGTCTCATCTGATCAGAGCACCTTCTCCAACACTTCGCTTCTGACTTGAAGCAACCTGCTAATGGGATTTTTTTTTTAACGGTTTCTTTTCAACCGTGTCGTTCATAGTGCCATCGTTCCAAAATTAGCTCTGAATCAACTAGTTCTCCCTCATGAGCTGTGGATGTTGCAGTAAACTCTTTAGCTGCTTAGAACAGTCATTTCCTGACCTCTATCTTTCAAAAGTGAAAGGGATTTTATCTTGAATTAAATGTCAAAGATTTTCCCCTTCTGATTTTGTTACATTTTTTAAGTCACCCTTTTTTTATAGTGGAACTGTGTGAACACTGCAA